>CAICTM010002121.1:0-18055 GCA_903772945.1 Seminavis robusta
GGCATGGATCTAAAGGTGTGGTTCCCAAGTGAGTGGAGATTGAGTGCCAGGAATGGTGAGCCACTGGATGGGAGTGGTGTGATTGTGGTATCCAGGTTGGGGGGAGGGGTGTAGTGCTTGTCTGCCAGTGGAAGAAGACCAGCGGGAGCAGATTGTAGTTGGGTATAGGAAGTGGAGCTATGAGGTGGTAGGTTGTTGATCCAAGTCTCTGTAGGTAGGGGGAATGGGAGATTGTTGGTACCATAAAGGTAGGAGTACTGTAGACTATTGGGTGTGATGGCCATCGTGTTGGGAAGATCTCAAACTGATGACGTCATCAAAGGGTTTCAATCACGTCGCAGCCATGAACGTGGACACGCCAGGAACATGCACATGCATGACATTGATAACCTCCACGGGTTCTACATGTAGTACAGCTGTACTCAAGTACCATACGGTCACCCACCACCGCAGCCACTGCTCTGCCTAGCTCGCCCCCTCACTCCTTAACGTATCATATCTATTTAGTACTGAGTATTCGTTTTGTTGAGTACCATACAGTACAGTACTGCCAAGGGTTTGAGATTCATCATTCTAAAAAGAGAGGTTATTTATGGAAGACATCGAGTGCCAGGCCATGGGCCAGTGGGGAGGCTTAGTTTCAGGATGCGGGCTTTGGAGAGAAGCTTTGAGGTGAAGCTCGGAAGGAAGCTTTCCAGCCCTCATCATAATTCAGCAACAGCAAACGATACTAGTAGTCTATCTTTTTGGTTCTGGCGCTATTGGCACTCTTGAACTCACACAACCATGTCGACCAAGGTTGGGGAGGTTCCCCTTTCCAAGGCATTTGCCTTGTTGGCAGAAGACGCCTACTGTGATGTCTCCTTGCAAGGCACAGATGGAGGGACGATCCGTGCCAATCGTATGACCTTGTCTGTACGCAGTCCATATTTCAACACAATGTTCCAGAAAGGAGCATTCTTGGAAGCGAACAATGATGTTGTACCCATTGGTTTTCCCAGTCTTGTTCTAAAGGCAATTGTAGAATATGTCCATACTGACACTACTAGTATCTTGGCTAACATTGCTGATACTGCTGATGCTGCTGTTTCATCTTCTCAGATTCTGGTGGATGATATGGAGAAATTCCAAGTTTTGCTTTCATTGACAGAGGCGGCCATGTATGTTGAATTGCCCAGCCTCTGCCAACACGCTCAGAAAGGCCTTGAGAACATGCTACGTGAATTTCCATGCTTTGGTATCTCCATATTGGCAGCCTCGAAACAGGAGGGTCCAGTGATATCCCAGGAATTGAAGAACCAAGCTTGCAGAAGCATCTGCCTGAGCAAGTCAGGAGCATTCAATGAAGATGTACTTGGTGGTATAAATGGTACCCTTCTAGAAGCCATCCTCAGTGATGATGCCGTGAGGCTTGGTGATGTGGTATGTTTCAAGTTGGTCAGTGACTGGTCCAAGAGTGAACCGTCCATTCTCGGTCATGGAATCAAAGAAGATCGTCAAAAAGCAGCCAAAAACCTGGTGCAAAACCACATTGAGCTTGAATTCATTGACCCAGACTTGTCTACTTGGGTTTCATCGTCAGGGCTGGTGACAACAGAGCAACTCTACAATGCCTTTCAGCAACAAGCAAGGAGAGCCAAGCACAAGCACAACATTTCCTTTGAAAGTACTGGTTTGCGTGGGTACGGTGCTTACACTTGGAAAAGTTCAAAGTCAACTATGACAGCAACTCGTTGTCACCAATGGAATTTTGACTCGCTGGAGTGCCCACCCATGACAAAGGGAAAGTTTCAGTGGAAGATTACAGTGGATTCAAGACCTCTTTTAGGGGACATTTGGCTTGGTGTAGCAAAAAGTTCTGCCAATCTGAGCTTGCAAACGTTTGGTGAACATCAAAAAGGTTGCTGGGGAGTCCATGGCACTATTGGAGCTGATTGGTCCAATGGTGCATCAAGTCCTGGACCGTCCGACGTTTTTCACTCAGGCTTTAAAACTTGACACGACTGACTCCAGTACAATTAAGGGCTTGTTTTCTAAGGGCTTGTTTAAGGGCTTGTTGAAGCTTTATGGGTTTGTTTTAAGGGCTTGTTTATTTAAGGGCTTGTTTGCTCCTGATAAGGGCTTGTTCTATGGGGTTTACATGAAGGCTTAAGTGTTCGTTTTGAGAACTTAAGGGCTTGTTGTTAAGGTTTTTTTTTTAGGGCTTGTTTAAGGGCTTGTTTCCAGTCGTGGAAATTTGAAGTTTTTCAAAATCCTGAGTGCATGAGTGAAAAACGTGGGACGGTCCTGGTTCCCAGCTTGGCTCCACTGGACCTCTGTGGAAACTCGAGTCGTGCTACTTTTCGTCTCCTAAATCCTTTTGATCGTCTCCTATTTAATAAAATGGATTTCGTCTCCTAAAAATAGGAGACGAAACGGATCGTCTCCTAAATCTTTTGTCTCCTCTTAAAACGTCTCCTATTTTCAACGGATCGTCTCCTAAGTGTACCATGTAAACTGTATGGTATCGTCTCCTAAATCTTTCGGATCGTCTCCTATTTCGAAACGATCATCTCCTAATTGGAATGTCTCCTACTGAATCGTCTCCTAAATATAGGAGACGATTGCTTTCGTCTCTTAAATCATTTCGATCGTCTCCTATTCCTCGGTGTATCGTCTCCTAAGTATTTTGCCACGAAAGACGTTTCCACAGAGGTCCTGCCGAGTTTGGAGCAGGATCAACTGTGACTGTTTTCCTCGATTTATCAGAGGGTGGCACATTGAAAGGGTCTTTCTCTATCTCTGTCAATGACCAGCCAATCGTTCAAGCTATTTCCACTCTGAAAGCACAACTTGAAGGGAACAATGTTGGCTTTGTGCCAGCTGTGTCCACCACTTTTGCAAGAGCCACAATTGTGGAAGTTCAAGAGCTGTAGCTTTCTGTGATTTCAGCACAAAGTTCTCTCAAAGTAGCCAAGAAAGGGAAAGAGTTGTGGTGTCTGTGTAAGTTGGCATCCCCAAGAAACAATAGCTTCACTTGGTCATTTCTCTATGGATATACGTGAAGGCCACTGTACTTGCATCGGTCTTTCTGCCAATGTGTTGCTGCCACTATTGAGGCGATATGTAGAAAGTACGAAATGAAATAGCAGACTTCGGCAAAAAGAGTCTGAAAGAGGACTGGGTATTGTCATGACTTGTGAAGACTGCGATGTTTCCTTCTGCTGCGGCGACGCTCGGGATCAATGCTGGGTTTTCAGCTGATAGTACATGTATGGATATCGGTATTCGTCTGGGTGCTGGAATGTTCGCGAGTCGGAGTCTTCCGTCGGGCCCATCATGGCTGCGTTCTAAAGTGAGACGCTGTGCATTTATTGTTCGCGCCTGGAAACTCATTGCCAGCCAAGAACTAACTGAAGCACTGTTCGATGCCGTGGCGTAGTGTTGTAGACTGTAAGTATTGAATGAAGAAGGCGACTATTGAATTGACCAATCAATATTCGAAAATAGTTGGCAAGTTAGGTCTCGTTGCTACACTGTACTATTAATATACTCAACACGGATAGCTATCCCGTCACATCACGTGTATGTACCGGTACGAGTACCGCTCCAGCGGAACGCATTAGAAGGTTGTAATACTGCTGGACGCCCACTAGCTAGACTGAGTCGTTTGTCGTTGCCCATGTATGAACAAGAACCCTTATTCCATCACGATTGGTACGAGTACTTCCATCCCTTCTTTCTCATTTCTGTCTTCCGTTCCAAACAGAGCTTCTTGTCCTTCCGCACTCTGAAACATGAGTGCATGATCATGAGGAACCCCTGGTACCACCAGCCGTGTATGAAGTTGCGCCTTCATTTCTTTGGGATATGCCTCCCAGAGTGACATCATGAACCGACGAGACCTTTCCCGTCGTGTGTTCCCCTGAATCACCGATCCACAGTCATCGGCAAAGACTTGCAAGTCTTCCCCACCCGCCAAGTACACGACTCGACGCTGCGTCACATAGCGATGCGACAGCGCCTGGATCCCTCCCGCCGCCGCAATGGCGTGGTCCTTGTAGGGCGCCACAACATCTCCACCTGGATCCAATCCCCAAATCCATTCATTGTAGTCCGGACACGAAACAATTGTGGCATTGCTGGGACGTTGAAAGCTCATACTGTTATCGTTATCACTGTCGTATACAAATCGTCGATCGTCCAAATAGGCAAAGCAGCGAGGATTGGCGGGGATGGAACGAATGGCAACTTTGGCTGACTTCCACGCAGGACTGTTGGAGAGGAGCGCCCATCGTTGCACAAATTGTCCTCCCGCCGAATGACCCGCTACCAGAATGCGTTCCAAGGCGGGAAATCGGTTGTTTTTGTTTTGCAACGCCACTAGCGTTTCCACCATGCGATCCATGGCATCAAACGAGCTAATGTTGTTGGAATGAATGGCGGGAGCGCCATATCGCCACGTATGTGCCAGGACATCACCGTTCTCAATCCATCGAAGCGTATGAGGTGGAAGAGGGACCGGTATATTGTCATTCTGTTGTTGTTGCTGCTGAGAGTTAATATCACCGTTGCTGCTGTCATCCAGGTACTTGTCGTCTTGTGGATCCAAAAACCAAGGGGACAAGACCAGGATGGTGGCATTGTTGGGATCTTGTTGTTCTTTTGGCAACGAGGAGACGGCCCCATAGAGATAATCTTCCGCGGTACGGCCGGATCCATGAATCATGATCAAGGCCGTTTTGACTCGCTGATGATTTTTCAAGTCGGAAGGGTTGTGCGAGTCCAAGGATCCCATGGTGGAAAAATAGGCCACGTTCTTCTTCTTTTTGGAAGACTCAACAACACCAGCAGTGTCGGAGCTCGTTGTCGCTATTCCAGGTGAGACGTCCTCATTCATGGGCAACCCATACACTTGTGTCAGGACTTTGTGGGGTAACGCGCAGAGCTTATAACGCGGAACAGCGAGGGGCTTGGGCCGGGGGCCATCATAATCTGGATCCAATCGATGGCAGTAGAGGTCTGACTGGTTGTTGCTGTTGCTGTTGATTTCGAATGGAACCTGCTGCTGACTGGTTGATCGCAATTTTCTCTTTTCAGTTTGTTGATCTTGCCCTCTCTTCTTGCATTCGTATCCTGTTGGACAACCCGTGACCCCGAGACCATCGTCCGAACAACAGGTTCCCGTCTCTCCTACTTTGGCAGAAATACAGGAGGAAACCCCAGGAGTGCCTGTTGGACAGCAAGTACTGTGGTCAGGACAAATGCCACCACCATCTTCCGGAGCGCATTGCTTGTAGGCAGCAACAAAACAACACTGGCAGAGCAAAATGATAATGACCGTCAGCATTGGTTTGGATCCAACTGGTACTATCATTGTTGTCTCTTCTCTCTTGACTTTTTCTTTCTGATCTGTTGCCAATGTTAACTTAGTTAATTGTTTCTTGTGGTTGTTCTTTCCTTGTTGGCTGACAGCGACTTGCTCGTTGCAACGACGGTCTGCGAGATCCAAACAAATAAATCTTTGTGATCGTTTCGACGGCCAAAAGGAGAACGAACAAAAAGATTTATTTCTTTTGACGTAAAAGGCGTGTTTCAGATGAACAGGGAATGATTGTTGGCGGCAAAAGCCTTAGCCCTTTCTCATCTTGATTGTTCGATTTGGTTCGCGTGTCTTCTTCAACCGTGGGCTTGAACTGCCGAAACCTGCCACCAACAACCCAGGAAGCTCAGTGGTTGGTGCTCACAATTCTCTTGGAACCCAAACTGGAGAACAGCCCCCGAAAAAACAGAATGCAACCCAACAATAACGATAAGACAATGGAAGCTTCACACGAACAAACAACTTTGCCAACATCCGAGGAAACTGAGAGTCTCAACGACGGCCTTCAAGGACTCAGCATCATGAATATTAACGGCAATGACAATGAAAACGACGACACCAACGATGCCGGTACCGATGGCATTTGGCTTCCTCACCCCAACTGGCTTCGTCCCGTGGGTGAAGATGCAGAAGATGACTATTCTGGTGAGGACGAGCAGCAGCAGCAATGATGGAATGAATCCAAGGGAAACGGTCTAACCGGAGTACTAACTAACATAGCGTAAAAGATGAAAAAAGTCCTTGCCTCGACATATACCGTAGCTCAGAATAGCAAGATTCACCGCGAATCACTAGCTAGAAGCGCAAATATTGCAAGTTGGAAGATGGTACTTGGGAACACCTTTCTCTGTCGTATTTTCTCCGTGTATTCTTTCGGGGTTCGCCATCGAGCACCTGCCCGGAAGGTATCGATTGCCTTCGGATTTGGCATGGCAAGATCCCATACCCGAGGGAAAAAGGAAGCTTGGGAACGAAGGACAGCCTATAACGTACGTACTCCAGCGAACGATGAATCAAATCAGGTTGCGCTCATCCGCGTACTTTGTTAACTTATTAATTACACTTTCCCCGAAGGGATTATGTTCTACGTTTAGCCGCGTACTTTGACTGCGAGATACCAGTATCGACAATCTACATTTTCGCTGGCTTGCACAGTACTACCAGTAGACCAGATCTTGAATCTGCACGAGCAAAGGAGAATGTCTTTCGCACCATCAATAGCTCCATCAACACCTTGCAACCTTCCCTTACGCATTATTCATGCCGGCACCAGGCACCATTCTGCTACCCGCAGCGATAGGTTAAATGTGTGCCCTGCGAGTGTCCGGCCAGGGCGAAACTTAGGGTGCTCAAATAGCTCAACCGTCCTAAAATATAGCCTGGTCGCTAGCTATTACCCTCACTGACGATGCACTGTCCGGGGGGTGGAGAAATTCTGTGCAATCCCATTCCAACAAGGTAAACCATGATCAAGACAATGGTAGACAGTGGTAAACAGTGGCACTGTCAACCACTATCTTCTTGACAGTGGTAAGGAGTGGTAAACAGTGTTGAAAAGACATTGGTAAACAGTTGTAAGACAGTTGTAGGCAGTGGGAAGACCGTTGTAGGCAGTGGTGAAAAGACCTACTGTTTGGCCAATACAAAGGTTGGCAGTGGTTGGAAGTTGTTCCCTGACTGAAAGCCACTTGTGAGCATTGAATTTTCGGATTTTCTCCACCCCCCGTGCGAGTGCACGTGGCGTACCATCGTGGCCCGTGGCAAAACTACCGGTATCATGATGATGACTTTTAGATTGTAGTTCTGAGCTCCACTCTACACACTCAACAAACATGGCAAGAAGTAGAAAGGGAGATATCTGAGGTCATTCCTGACGCCTGAGAGATGATCGTAGTTTCCTTCAAAGTGTACCGCCTAATCGTCAATGATCAAAAAAATTTGTTGTCCTCTTGCTTTGACTGGACTGGAATTCAGACATCCAGACCAGCAATGCATGAAGCTTTCCCATCATTTGTTTCATTCAAAGAGGGATGCAGGGACTCTTTTTCCTTGCTGTGGAGGATTGCTTTGGCTGGAACAGTTGTCCTAACACCCAGATACTACCTGAGCCCCTCCTTTGTCATCCTCAGCCAAAGAGGAGCACTGTTGCCGTGGAAACAAACAACCAATGATAGGGAGGACGGCAGGGAGATGAAGCTCTCTACGAAGGAGGCAACATCATCGTTGGCTGGTATTCCACGAGTCTAAGACTACAACGCCCCCTTTCGGAGAGATTGATGGAATGAGGATGGATGCAGGCAACAACTGTTGATGGGTGTCAAGAACCGTGGGAACTGATGTTGCCCTGCTAAGTCGTACAGTTGCGGGATACACAGTGTCCGACAAGGACCGAGTTTGATGGCTGAGCCACTCCAATTCCGCTACTGTTGATGATTCTACCAGTTTCAAAAAGTGATGGTTCATGCATGTACGTGTATCTTATGAAAGTTTCGCTTGTGCTGTGATTGTACGGGGAGAAGGGCGCTCACTCGCTGCATGTCTCCTCCAGAGCCAGTAATTTGAGGCAATCCCCACGGCTACCGTGCCGGTACAGCAAGGTCATATCAGCTTCAAATGTGTAAAATTTCTGATGGGGATACCGTATGGAAGTACGAGTACAGTACTGGATTTGGACGTGGAAGGAAGGAAGGAAGGAAGGAAGCGAGAAAAAAGCAACCGATCTTCTTAGTTTTTCATTTGCAGGCCACTCGATCAATCCATGGGCACAAACATTGGAAGAAGATGTTTTTACGCGCTGGTGACAGCAGCTGGACGGGCCGACGCCCTGGGGCGTCCAGCATCGGGGTTCTTCTTGACTCGTGTCCACACCAAGCTATAGAGCTTTCTCTCTTTACTGAAATCAATCTTCGTGGGCCTTTGAATTTTCAACAATTCCTTGGTTTCGGAGGGGCAGACTGTGCAGCGCATCAAATGCTGGTACATGTCTTCCAGTTTGGTGGAGAGGGTGCGCTTTTTGACGGGAAATACGCGGCTCTGTCCCATGCGACCGACAAGGCTGCAGTGTTTGCAGGCCAAGCCGGGCAATCCCACCTGAAGTGTCTTGCGATTGCCACGGCATTCATCGGCGTGAAGGTGAACGCGTTGGACTTGGCGGAGGAGCGTGAAATTGTAGTCCGATTGTGCCATTTCCTTTTCGTCGTCAAAGATCACTTGAATGGGCTCGTCCTTCTGGAGTTGCTGTTGAGCAGCATCAGCTCCATATGGAAGGAGTGACTTGGCAGCCGCTCGAGTTCGCTCGGTCATGATAATGCCCTTTTCGGTATCTCGCATACCGAGGCCTTTGGCGGAATGCTCCCAGAACTCTTTCGAGTTGGTCGCACCTTGAGCGGTCTTTCCTTGCTTGAGGGCCACGATTTTCTCCTTGATGTCCTCTGGCATGCCCGAACAACGTGTGAAGTGCTCCCTGGTAAATGCAGAAAGAAGCGACCTGTGAGTGAAATGATGTATGTCATCACTAATTGATGGGCGCGACACAGGTTTTTCCTTACCTGAGCATCATGGTGAAGCTCTGATAGATCTGAGCAATCGAGGAGGGAAAAGCCATGGCACGTGGAGCCTTCTCGGCGGGGTTCATGTCAGCACAGCACTTGCAACGAATTCCGACTTGGTTCAGGAACACCTGTTGACTGATGTTGCGGGCTGCGACATCATCGGCGGTGGCAAAGCACACCTCCACGATTTCGTTGCGGACAAAGGTGTGAAACTCGGACAACCAATTGTGGTCTTCTTCACTGGCCAAGGGCATGCAAGGGAGCTTGCTGCGTGCCACTTCTTCGTCAAGAGGATTCGGACTGGCCCTGGCAGTCTGAGGGAGAGATAACCCAACCGGGTCAGGAGCATCTCCAAGAGCGACCATTCCAGGGCTTGCTGTTGCGGTCATTTGGGCAGACATCCTGCGGAGGTTAGCTTGAGCGACCAGACTATTCATATGAGGAGTGGGGGCTGGGGCAGCGGACGCAGAAGGGAACAAGTTCAACAAAGCCGCCGTGCTGGCAGAAGGAGCCTCCCGCCTTGCTTGAAGAAGCATGGCAACTCCGCGGGCTCGAGGAGAAAGAGTTGCCCTTCCAGGGATAGCGGTGCTGTTCAGGAGAGCAGAGTGAGTAGTGGTGGGCAACACTCGAGCGGTATTGGCAGCTTGGAGACTGGCCAGTGCATTCAACTCAGCAGCTCTGCGGCGCTGATAGACGACCACAGAGTCAGCAAACCAATCAACGTTGGCAGTTGCCAAGGAAGCGCGAGCAGTCAAGTCGTTGGCTGTGGCCAGTCTCTTGTGAAGAATGCCCTCTCCCGCAGCACCCATGGCTTGGGGTGAGGGGCTTCTCTTGCCAAGGAGTGTCCTGATGGGGATACTGCCATGGTTGGAAGGGGCGAGGGCAGAAGATAGAAAAAAGTCACTGCTGAAATTGGACATGATAGGATGTGTGGTGCTCTTCTAAAGAAGCAATGCGGTGGTGATGTTGCGACTCTTTTTGGAAAATCAGATTGTGAGACTTTGAGGTGAGGATTGGGAATTGCGAGATCTTTGCTAAAAGACAGAGCAATAAGGTCAAACTGCTTGGTATTCGTCAGGAGCGCAGAGCGTAGTGTGGTTGGAGGCTACTAGTACTGAGTACTGTAGTAGCTATCGCGCTGCGGAAGGTTCGATGGTGATCTGTGATCAAAATGAAGAGGTGATGGAAGAGATAAACAAAACCGACCCACTATCCACTATCCATAAATAGGAGCCATTATAGGCCAGCATCAATAGCCAAGAGTACCAGCCGTCGGCTCGTACAACGTAAAAGGGCAAAACTACATGTACCACTGGCTAGCTGGTACTAGCACGCTCAGCTAGCCAAATAGTTACTGTAGCAAAGTGTGAAGTGTACCGGAGAGTTGCCAGCTTGCGAATGGTTGCGCCAGGTGGGTGGTTGAAGCATTGCAATCAATTGATCTAACCTGTTCATGCTGCACAGAGCACAGAGAACGAATCCTCGGAGTCCAATGGATTTGATACTTTTCCAGAAAGGGGTTAGGTGGGGCAAGCAAACTGGTAAGCAGTTTTTCACTATATAACGTTCTGTATGATCTACTTGACTTTCACCAGAAAGGTTTCCATCCCACGTGCCTTTTGAAGAAAAGGAAATATTGATAGGATTTGGCTGGGTTCATCTGTGTTCGAATAGAAGTCCTGGATGACACGTTTGATCATTCTGATTCTCTGAGGCTTCCGTAGTTATAAGTCAATCAGAAAGCAAAAAACTCTGACTCATGCTGACATAGCTTTTGGGTGTTTGGAGTTTGGAGAGCTGTTTGGAGCTATCAATAGTACGGTACTGGAGTACTGGAGTACGAGTATGCATTAGGGCTGCAGGATCATGCTCTCCCAGAACAAAATGAGAACGAGCAAAGCTCTTAAGCTGTTTGCTCTTTACGCGTACAGTCCAAATAAATAGCTGTTCCAAATAATAGAGTCAGTCACCGGTTCGAGCGACGCAGTCTTGAAGTCAATATTGCCATGCCCATAGCTTCCCCATTGTTTCAAAGAAGATTTCATTCTGCTGAAGTGGCCCTTGCGAAGGCGTCTTGTGCCTCTTACGATCATCTTCTTTGTGATATTATACTCTGCTCTCAGTAGGTACATCGTAGGTGGTTGAGTGAGATCTACATGTTGTAAGCTTATGTATTAACTATTAATAGCCAACCTACTACATGTATTACTCGAGCAGTCTAGTGAGTTCCTCGGTATTGACAAAAGGCCCACGTCATGGTGAGCAAAAAGAAGAAAAGAACACAGAGAAGGTGTAGAAGATAGATTACTAGACTAGCTAGTAGAAGGGAGTTGCCAAGACACTCATGTCTTACTAGTTTGCTTGACCGTCTCTACTATACTGTGCGTACCGGGACGGGTACACTGTATCCTATTTCACTCCTTCACGCTTCACGCTCACCTGCGTGTTCTGTACTGGATTGCGGATAATCGGACTTGCTTGGAAATGCTCCACTGGTACCTTGGGGCCTGGAGGCAGGCAAACACAACAAACAGCTCCGAAAAGCGAACAGAAAGTGGCAAGCGACGAGCACTTGATTATTATTTGCTGATGGAAAGACGGAAAGAGCTCGGAAAGACACCTTCCTATTAATAGTACATTTGCACTTTAAACCCTTTGTGCCCTTGCTTTGATGAACACCACACTCGGCACTCCGCAAACTTGTTACTTATTACTGTAAAAGACAACTACATGCGCGGCAAAAGTACGGCAGTCTTGTACTGTACCTTTTCGCTTGTAAAAACGGGATTAGATTTCAAAGAAAGGAGAATAGATTTATGAGACTGATCACCTTGAACTGTGACTGTATTTCGGCCACCGTTACCAGCTTGTTATTAGTCTCCAAGCTAAACCGGTACTGGGTACACTGGTGTGCGAAAGGCGAAAGGCGAAGCCAAAAGGAAACCGGAAACCTTACAACTCTTACAAGCCCTCATTAGCTCCAAACCATCTCAGTGAACCCTCTGTAAACTTGCTTATTACCGGTAGCCGGTAGCTGGTACCAGACCAACCACCCTCCCACTTCCTCTCCTTGCCTCGAGGCTCTCGAACCAGTTTCAATAATATCTATTTCTGGATTATTACTATCAGAATGAGTCAATCGAATCCAGAACCTAAAGAGCCACGTCCGGTGGCTTCTACAGTTCCAAAGCAGGAAAAAATGTTCCCTATTGTTCATTGTTGGTGAAGCCAAACCTACAGAAGCTCCTGCAGACGGGTTGGTCAAGCTGCAATCTTCCCTGGCTGGCGGCATGTCTATCAACTGGAACAAACCAGTGTACTTCAGCTTCCTTCTTCGGTCGGGAGCCCAAGAAATTCTGTCCCCTGGCGAAACCAAGTCGATCATCCAAAGAGACGTTTAGTATAGAGGCATTGCCATGCCAGACTGTTGTGGCAAGTTCGTTGTCTCGCTTCCCTTCCAGGAATTCTCGGATCGTCATTCGAGCTTCCAAAAATTGCTGCTGTACCGGCGACCAACCGACAAGACATACAGTAGTACATGGTCAGCCACAGTACTAGTAGGTCCAAGACAAGAAAACCAAGGATACAAAAGCCCCAACATCAGTGATCGTACACTGATCGGATCGTACACCCCCTCAGTGCGATCGGTTGATAACCACCAAGATGGAGATATAGGGAGCTCTTAACCAACATGCAGATTTATATAGGGAGCTCTTCACTCGATGCATGTTGGATGAACACCCTGTGACGACTACACAAGTGCCATTTTTTCAGGGTCATACTATTTTTTCAGGGTGTCAAGAATCCCATTCCCCAAAGACGGACATCTTGCCTAAATTCAGCTATTGACTGGGATCTTTCCTGTTCTCGGGCCACTGGTATCAACAAGAACTCATGCCAGTGGTTCAAGCAAGAAGTCTTGGATGGGAGACGGACAACTAAATCCCTGCCCTTGGAATTTCATACTTGAAGTGATAAAAAGCGCAAAAGCGCCGTAAAATTCTACGACTGGCTTTTGATGCAGTCATCATCGAGGCTGTAGACTACTGTGTTTGGTTCAGGCGGCAGAACTTGCCTTCTTTTGTGTTTCAAGAATCCTGATCAATCAGCCAACGACGACAAACTTCAACCAACTGATGCTTTTGACCATACCTTCACGTTGGAGTGACGTTTGGATTGAAATTACAATGCACACCTCTGCTTTCTACGGTTCAGGAGGATCTGGAATCTGACATTACCTAATCGGTCGTGTGTAAGATGTTGACGAGTTGACGAGATCTTTTATTCCCTCTATAATACTTGAATACGTACATGTGAAGGCAGCAACTTCTGCAACAACTCACTTGTAGCACGGACTGGAAAACTCTGGTATTTTGTACCCTTTGGACTGCTTGATCAACTTGGAGGTTAGTAGAAGAGTCTGAACTGCATCTTGCCTTGCCGGACTTCTCTAGCTACCGTAGCTAGACACTACTTCTAGTACTCAAGGATTTGGATTCTCAGGTGCAAGATTTCTGGATGCGCCTAGTGCCAGCGGTCACCATCAGTTGCTAGTTTCAATGTGGCTGCTTTTGTGGACTCGAAACTTTGAATAAATACATAAAGACTATTACACCGTGTTACCTCTGCCGCCTCCAGCTACATTGAATCCTTCTTCTCAATGCCCGTACCACCGTACCGTACCACCGAGCAAATCTTGTGAGCAACGGCTAACTCGAAGTAGGCAACGGCTGGCTCTCAGCCGTTGGGGTTATCCCTAAGAGAGAAGCAAAAAAGCAACGGCAATGATCCAAAGCGGATCGGATCTTCCGCACGCTGTCGTGCTTTTCCACCATTGCTGCATCCAACAGTAGAGATAGAAGGCCTTGCCTGGGTAGTGTAGTGTAGTAGTTATTAGTGCAGTACTACTACTACTACTACTACAATAATAAGATGGTGAGACAAAACCGCCGCAGCAGTAACCTGATATCGGCCGGTTCGCTCCCCGTGGACGACGAAGACGATGACGGCAATGAAAATCCGCTCTTTGGAGAAGACTCGGTGGGAGAATTGGATTTTCGAGCGGGTGGAAGTGGCAATGGCAATCCTTCTGCTGCCAGTGGTGGAGGAGGAGGCGGCGTCCGCAGTCGCTATACGAGTGGCTTTACATCTTCGGCCATGCGCGGCAAGAAGAGTGGCGAAATGACGGTCCATGATTACATTCCCAAATCGTACCAGTACAATCCTGCCGCGGCCGAACCGATTTTGTATTACATGCCCAAGACCATGGCATCCCTACAACATCAAGCCAAACAAGTGGCTGCCGCGGCCATTGCGGCACAAGAAAAAATGATTGCTGCCGGACATGCCGTCCCCAATACCACACCTCCCGTCAGTGCCGCCACAGCACCCACTGGCGCCACACTGCGAACCTTGCTCATTGCAGCAGAAGAAGATGTGCGATTGCATCGCGCTCGAGCCAAGGCAGCGCTAGAACAAGATTTGAGACGATTGCGGACGTATCGATTGGAAAATGATCCCGTATGGATGAAACGCAAGGAAATTCTAGAAGAACGCAACACCATTATTGATCAGTTGCAGACGGATTCACAGCAAATTTGGAACGATTTATTGCAAGCACAAGATGACAATAAGAAAAAGAAGGAAATGGATACTCTGTCACCGGCGGAACGACAACAATTGCAATTGGCACGATGGCAAAAGGCATTGGAACTGTTTGTCTATTGTCCACTCCCCACGACTTACACGGAAAAGGCGGAAGAAGGAGCAAAAGCCAGAGCCAAGGCATTGAAGGAATCCAAAGATGGCAAGAAAAAGAAAAAGGACAAGAAAAAAGACAATGAGCCTCCACCGGTCGTACATCCCTTGCCAGATGTCATGGATCCTGCCATTATTCTCGATTCTCTCCTCGAACAAGGAGCTGCAGGTGCCAATACCACCACCACGGCAGCAGGCGGGGAAGAAGATGACATGAGTGCCATGTTGCAAGAAGCCAGTAACATGTGTCAGTCATTGGTCGAAATCACACACAAACAATGCGCTTCGGCGGCACAGCAAGTACTCAGTCAAGAAGAATCCTATTCGATTCGTCTCGAAGCGCACGAGTTGTTTTTGCGCACGGCATTGACCAAATGCGAGGAAATTCAAGATCAGTTTCAAGTCAATGGTAGGGCGGCATTGCAAATTGGACATCAACTCGAATTTGCCGAAACCAAACGACGACAATGCGAAGCTACTTCCAAACTCATTCGCTTGTGGTGGATGTTGGAAGCATTAGCGGAAGAGGAAGCCCGTACCAACAATACCATCAAGGTGGAAGAAGAAGTACGAGGAGTCATTCCGCCGACGTCATGTCGCATGAATCCGCTTTTTGTACGACCCGAACAGTCTTTGGAAGCGGCGCGGGCATTGAAACAATTGCGAGCTGTAGTGCGGTCGCGAGGCAATGCCACATCCACATCGGCATCGACTGCTGCTGCGGCGGCGGCAACGGCCGCACCCGCTGTTGGGGGTGCCGGTGGAGGTGGAACCGATCAGTCGCCCTCGCAACGATTCGATTGGACGGCAAATCTCATTACCAGAACGTCCGATGCTTTGGAACAACGACTCTTGCATTCCTTTTCGGAGATTTATGCACAAGGAGGATCCTACGATTTCTCATTGAAACCACGTCCTGGATCCATCGATTGGCGTGAATTGCAAGCTCTGGCAGAAGCATTGCTCATGTTTGATTCGGGACGCAATCTTCACAAGCGATACGTGGACATGGTGATTACCTCGCGATTCCCAGAACTATTTGAAAAGAAAGCCAATGAAAAAAGATCACCACGACACCGCAAGGAAGAAGAGGGATTTGATATGGATGCTACAAGATCGAATCTCTCGACTCTGTTCCATCGCGTGTCCGATGTCTGTTCGGCAGAATTTGAACTCATTGCGCACGTATTCGGGTCCGATCAAACCAGGGCCGATCCTCTCGAAGGAAATGAACCCATGCCATTGGTGGTGGCGAGGGCTCTCTTGCAGCGGGTCATTAGTGATCCCATCAATGGATTGCAGGCGAGGATTAACGACATTCTGGCCAGTATTGATCAGAGAGGTGACTTTGACGCGGGGTCCAAGAAGCTTGACACTTTTGTTGTGATTCACGAAAAAGCTTCTGGACTCTTTTCCTTGCTCAAGGATTCGGCTCAAAAGATGATCCTCAAAGAGACCGCCAAGAAGTCGGTTGACTCTGATCTCAAGAACAAGGGATTGGACTCTACCAGTCGTCAGTCGCAAGCCATTGCGCGCAATGCAGTCGAGTCTCTCAAAGGATTCCTGACCTCACAAGAATTGTCACTCAGCAATACCCATCGACAGGGCTACATCAATCTGGAATTGCGATTGCTGCATCATCAATGCTGTTCCAGTTTGGACAAGTCTGGATGCACGCTCCTCATCCCACCTGCTCCAAGGCGAAGGGACTCGACCCTGGCGGAAAAGGGAATTCTGGAGGAATACCGGGCTCCAGTGGTACCTTTGGACAAACAGCAACTCTTGAAGTCCGGATTGAATGCGCTCTTGTCGGGGCCATTGAAGCAGTCCGTTCTGCTACAGCCTTTGGTTCATGCCACAGAGTCCTTGGCGAGGGCGCGTTTGATGTTTTCGTCGGGCAAAAAGAAGGGAGGCGAAACTACAGCGCGAGTTGTCTGCAGTATCTACAGTCAAATGTGTTCCTTTTATGGAGAAGGATTCCTATATCCCATTATGGAAGTTCTGAGGGATACTCGCAAAACCAATCCCCCGGCTCAGCCACCCCAATTGCCATTCAACCAAGACATGCCTGCTCATGACCTGGGAGTAGAGCAGCACTTTTGGGTGTGTTTGGAACGCCTACATTCTGCGGCCAAAGCCTTTGATCGAGAAATGTGGGCGGAAGGACGAGCCGACACGGGACGTGTTTGGGAGATTTTGGAGCGTTGTGATGATCAGGACTCCATGTCCAAGGCCCGAGCTTGTCGGTTTGAATTCTACTCCGAGCTGGAACGACGGGGTGAAGCCGCAATCATGAAAGCGTTGGATTCCATCAGTGCTCATATTCACTGGATTTTGGTTTCTGGCGGCGAAGGCATGCTGGCAACGGGAGCAAATCGTCTAATGGCCAATATCACCGGTTCGTCAGCAGTAAGTATCAAAGTTTGGGCAGTTTTTGTGAGTGTAGCGTTGCTGGAAAAGCGGCTAACCGATCTTTCCACGCATTTTTTGTCGTTGCCAGGGCCCGTATGCTGTTCCACAAGGGGCCAATATGGACTCGTCACTGAGCCCCGCGGTCGAGTCTTTGGTTTACTGTTTGAGGGTCCAATTTGTGCATGTCCAGAGTGCGATGACATCTCATTCAGTCGCTGGCTTCTGGACTGCCCTCTCGATGCGCTTGTATGATATCTTGGTAGCCCGTCTCCTGAAGCACTACCAAGTCTCCCAGCAGGGCGCTGCTATTTTGCGAGGCGATGTGGATGCTTTGCGGGGGGCTTCCATGCTTTCGTCGGGAAGCCCGCATGATCACTGGGATATGCTACAGGAGCTGATCACATTGTACATGATTCCTCCTGACTCTGTGAAGGGTATGCTGGTGGGACCCGAAGGTGACATGAGCTTGGGCAAAGGATTGTTTGGCAGAGCTGGCCGAGATCAATGCCTCGTTTTCCTCAGTCGCCGCGTTGATTACAAGTTCAAACAAGGAGCCTCCCTTAAGAGGAGTGGTTGGGCCGAAGGGCTGCTGAACGATCTGGGCCTTAGTGACCCCACGGATCATGGAATCAACATTGGGTTGTTTGCGGCGGAACGAAAGCCCTAGCCAGCTGACCCTAAATATTGATTTGCATTAATCGGTTTCCCCACCCACGCAGGCAGCACTACGAAGCAAGGCTAGCTAAAGCAATGGCACGTAGTAAACAAACATTCATATGTTTGTTCTATCTTATCAATTCATTTTTAGAATCAAAGTGTTGACTCAAGGCTACCACGGTACACCTACCGTAAAAATTTCGTCTCCTGGAGACGATTTGCTTTAGGGGTAATGGTACCGATGGGGGCAGAGGTTTGAATTATACCCGGCGCGCATTACTTAGAAGGCCCTGTAGAAGTCTACGTATTCGACTAG
>CAICTM010002122.1:0-18039 GCA_903772945.1 Seminavis robusta
AAGCCGACCATAAGGAGACTGACGGACAGTAATCCGGGAGAGCCACTAATTCCCCAATAGGAATTCTTTTGTTGAGGGGTTGGGCTCCCTGTTAACTCATACTCTCCGTTCTGTAGAATCTCTTCATTCCCTGTCTGGGAAGGTGGGCGTTATTTAACCAATGTCGTAGAATGTCGTAAAGTTTCTTGAATCGCTAAATCCGACAATTCCGACATTTCCGACATTTAGCGAAAGACTATATCGCTGATTCTCAAAACAAACCAATAAGCCTTTTTGGAATGTTTGTTAAATCGTTTAATACGGAACACTTGAAGTTCTGAGTCTCTCGCCAAATGTCGGATTTAGCGATGCGACCGGAAAGCTTCCAACATTTGTCGATGTAGTAGAATGTAGTAACTATTTAAGCGATGTCGTACAATGTCGTAAGCTTTTTACAACATTCACGACATTTACGACAGTGGTGAGTAAGCCACTGTATTTTCGGTATTCCTGCACTAGTACAATAAGCTAGACCCCACAATTACTCTATCAAGCCTAACTAATGTAATGGCAATCATTACGCCTACTTTATCGGGAGTGTTCCGGGCTGAATCCGGGCATCCGTCCGGGCTCCTCTTGGATTCTTGGATTCATGGCTGCAAGTAAATTGGGGAATGCTCTGTTAAATCCTTTGTTTGATGTATCTTTGAAGTAATTATGAGTAAGCGATATGTCGCCGAAATTGTTTAAATCCTCGCTTTGATATTTGCATAAACTACGTTAATGCTCTTCACTTCAGGTGGGTTATGAGATTTAGGTGCTAGCCAGACAGTTCAAACGTGAATGGTTGGGTGGCTAGGTATCCAGCTACACTATCCAGCTACACTATCCGGCTGCAGGAGCGTTCCTCAATCGTGCATGCAACTGACCCTAAATTAGGGTCGGATTTAAGGTCGGATTCCCTTTAGGGTCGGGTTTCGAAACCGACCCTAAAAATAGGGACGGTTTCTGAAAAACCGTCCCTAGTTTAGGGTCGGGTTTCGATTTAGGGTCGGGTTTGAAAAACGTCCCTATATATTTAGGGACGGATTCCCCCAAACCGACCCTAAATTAGGGACGGATTTAAAGTCATGCACGATTGAGGAACGCTCCAGGCTATCTAGGCTAGTAGTCTAGGTGTATTTTAAAAGAACGCACTGCATGCTGGATATCAAAGAAATCGGTTCTACTAGTAGTAGATACCTGGTAGTTAGGCTACAGGAACAAAATGCAGTCGTCTTGTTTCCAAGGTTGTTTGGCTGATTGTAGGCAAAGATGTCGCACATTGCCGTAGTAGAGGCGGTGTTGTTTGTGTGGGTACATTGGAGAGCAATTTGTCGTTACTGTAGCTGTTGAAGAGTACAATGGGATCCTTGTAAGCAAGCGCAGGCAACAATAGGTGGCTTGATCACGCCGAAGAATTTCATGTCATTGTAGTGAAAAGTGGGCCGCTTGCTGGTGACCAAAGAGACGTCGCTCGTGTAGTCAGCGACCAAAGGGCGTTCACTCGTGTAGTCAGCGACCAAAGCTTTTCGTGATCAGACGACCATTGTGGTTGTTCCTTGGGAGAACCTTGTAGCAGCAGACACGAAACAGGATTTTGGAAGAGTAGGGGTGTGGAAGCAGTGAAAATTGTCAACGAATACGACTGGCTTGTTTGTACGGTCGAAAATGACGTTTTCATGCTGTTGTTGTTGTCAAATAGTGTCTCGACAGTATTATTGTCGTTGTTGCCGACTGTCGTGAGATTGACTTTGTTACCGTCTCAGCGCCAACTTCGCAAGCTGGCCGCGTGGTAAATGGCAGTTGAACCCGGACCAAAATGGCCAAAAGGGCATTACTTCCAGAGAATTGTGAATGTACCAGTACTGCACCAAACCGAATGAATCATTTTACCAACCGTGCCAGCTATCTGCCAAACCTATCATCTTTTGACAACCCATAGAGTTAGCTTTTCCGTTGGCACCGTTTCTGAATTCGCTGTGGCGATTGTTGCCTTGAATCTGATTGCGCCCGCTTGGACAAAGCTGAAGCCAACGAATCTCCCTCTGGGCTGGTCTCTAAACCACTGGTAGAGCCATCAGACGGGGATGCCTTGCCTTTGCTGGGGCAACCTGTGTTCCGTGTGTTCCGAAAAAAGTGGGAAATCTACAAGCAAGGAATGGGTGAGAATAATCAGCAAAATCATTTCTGACTCTTCTTTGCCTAGCATGCCCCTTGCTGGCATTCATAGAGTACTTCCCTACTCTGAAAATCCCATTACCTTCTCTGCGCCAACAGTTAACTCATGTTCATACATACCTTGTTCCTCACATCTTGTTGGTCCACTCTTTCCCATGCATCATCTTCCCATTTCAAAAAACGGCCGTGTGATTCTCGGATAATTGTGACAATCTGTTCAGCAATTGCTGTCTTTTCATACTTTCCCGCAGCCTCATACTTGTCTCGAAACATGTCAGCGATATGTGCAGCTCTAAGGTTGCCGGTGTGATTCCTTGTATGAAGTCCTCGTCCAAACAGGACATCAAATGGACGGGGGACTATGATATCAATGCTTGTGTTGCCCTTTTCTTCCTGCTTGTGCCAGCTTTGAATACATTGAAGATGATGCTCCAGATCAATGGGTTCATTTTTTGGACCGAATGGGAAACGATCTGTTGAGATTCCAAAGGTCTGCAATGCAAAGTTGAGCTGCTGAAAGTCCCCAAAGTGCACTCGGATTCGACTCCTCAGTTCCTCGTGGAGGAACCAACGAATGCCTTCAACCAACGGACGTAGACATTTTTGGCTGAGCAGGATATGGACACAAGCAATCTTGCGAGGGATTCCAGGCCTGAGTTTATTCATTAGCTGTGCTTGGGTGAATATACTTTGTTGTACTTGCAGCAGAGACTTCCCTGACCAGCGCATCACAACAACAACGCCCTTCTTTTGTGCAATCTCAGTTTGGAGAATGGACATTATGAGAAGCACAATGGCACGTTGCTGCATTTGAATCGAATCAGAAAAAACGGTGAGGGACCAAAATGTGGATACCAAGAGCTTGCAGTTCCACTCCACTTTGGATCCCAATTACATACATGGCATTCCACAGCCAGAGAGCCGTCTATGCAAGTAGGTGATAATGCCAAGACCAGACGGCCGGCAGCATCGCACCCAGGCAAGAGCTGCCAGGCCCCTGATTTGAGGGACTTTATATCATCTTCATTGAGATCGCTCAAACGCAGCTTTCGGGCCAAGGCAGGTCCACCACCAAACATATCCATCTTGTTCTCCAAATGTGTTACTATTCTTTGTGCCGACACCTGGACATCAAACTTATCGCAGCGAAGAAACATGAGCCGAAACTCTTGACCAGTTACATATTCTTCATTCAGATACTTGGCTTTATCATACGCTTTTTTGTCCGGTATCTTTTGGATTTCCTGCTCCAATTGGTCTAGCAGCTCATCTATGTTCTCAGGATCGTTAGATTCATGGGCCATCCCATGGATGTCAAATGCGGTTCGCTCCTTTTCTTCAACCGACAGCTTCTCCATTTCATCTGCCAAGAGCTTTTCAATCAGATCTGCCCCATCAAAAGCCTGAGGGAGGCCCTCCACAGAAAGACCTTCCTGAAAAATCTTGTCTATTTGAACACCCAATTCTCTATTCGCAAGGTCCCCATCATCAACTGTGGTACCGGTATCAGGAGCCACTGGATCACAGACTTCCTGATTGTTGGCAGTGTTATTATCTGCAAATGTGGTACTAGTATCCGGAACAGGAACACTGATGTCATTGTCAAGCACTGGTATGAATGGCTCCATCAAAAGAATCAATTTCCTCCGGTTCCGTAGATAATCTACCTACTCTAAAGAACCCCCGTTGTATAGTCTATTTCCTCTGTTCAAGTAGTATCATATTATCTGCAAGTGGCGAGGGGAGGCTTGGCTTCCTTGGCAATCGGCCATTGTCCTCTTTGGCAATTCGCTCCCACCACGTAGATCTTGAGTCAACGAGGAACATGATGGAAACCACGGACCAAGACCAAAAAGGTTGTGGCGTCATTTTTTGCTGTGGGAGTCCGTGACAGAATCACCACGTGGTAGCTGCTCGTAGTATCATGCAGCTGCATCCTGCATACATAATTCAATTGAAATTTTGCTTTTTTATTATTGTATGTCCTACGACTCGTAAAACATGAAGAGAACAATTATTCAATATTTCTTTCTCTCTCAAACCGTACCGTATGACTTCCCAGCCTGATGGCTTATTCGAAGAAGCCTTCGCAACCACCA
Source organism: Seminavis robusta (assembly GCA_903772945.1). Lineage (NCBI taxonomy): Eukaryota > Bacillariophyta > Bacillariophyceae > Naviculales > Naviculaceae > Seminavis > Seminavis robusta. Next base: position 4,299 of record CAICTM010002122.1, read on the forward strand.
ACGGATCAAAAGATCAAAGCCTCATTTTCCGTGCCGTCCATGCATGATGTTGGGTGTTCGAAGCTCTACTCGACGGCTGCTCCAGCCCCGGAGACTGCAGCATCCGCAAGTCCGGTACTTTCCATGGGTTCCCAATGCGTACCAAAAGAAGCTACATCCGCCTTCTTCCAGCACGCCGAGAAGCACGACGATGAGTCCTCGTGGTCGGCGCAAGCGACGCGAGGGTTCTTTCATCATGACCAATAATAATAAGGCAGGAAAGCCTCGACAGCGAGGAGAAGTGTTGGAATCCACATTGCAACGACACAAAGAAAAACTGAAAGAATTGGAAACCAGTTTGATGCGCAGCATCGAAGCTTATCGACAGTCTATTGTGGGAGATTCCTCCAAGGTTGGAACCAACAACCACAACAAGAGCCCCAAGAAGTTTAGTCCTGGCAATGCCGTTCTCTCCAAGTTGTCCAATCTACACAGCAATCTAGTGGAAGAAGACGAGCAAGAATCCGTTAGCAGCAACAACGACAGCAGTCTGCTGTTGAATTGGGAGGCATCCGAACAGGACTATCGAGCCATTTGTGGTCTCATCAGTGAACTGATTGCATTGGCCTCCAAAATTCAAGTGACCATTTTGGGTCAACGACAGCAACAACAACAAGAGTCAGGCAACAGCCACAACAGCAAAAAGTCCTATTACGATTGGTTGGCCGAACAACTCTTACTGGGATTGATTGAGGCGCAAAAAGAACGGACTCAGTTGGTCGAAAAGGCACTACTAAAAAGGCAACAAACTTTGCAAGCTGAAAACAACAACACAAAAGGACGATCCCTCTTTGGATGGCTCAATATTGGCGGCGTTTTCGATACGAATCAACAGCAGCAACAAGACGACACTGGAGACAACGACGACAAAATTACCAAGGTGTTGGCCCATGAAGATCCTCTTTGTGGACCTCGATTGGAACAGTTTCAACATGTTGCCACGGCCATGCTAGCCACCTTGAAGGATGAATCCTCCAACAACAAAAACTACTACCACAAACCGGATTCTTCCTCGCCCTTTCGACAAATTCGAAAGGCGCAACGACTGCACCATTTGCTACAGAAAATGAATCAACCAGACGATGAAGCAGCCATTCGATCCGTCATTGATGCGTACGCGTGGGTGGGATCGTATGAGAGTGCCCGCGCCGCCGAAAAGGCCGCAGCGGAATACCACCACCACGCGTTGGACGATTCCGTTTTGCAAGCCTATTTTCGAGCCGCCCGATTCTGTCCTCGACGAAAGGACCGCCACAAGGCCGCCATGAGAGCCGAAGAACTCTTTCGGCAACAATGGGACAAAAATAATAATCAAAACAACAACAGCAGCACCAATAGTAGCGATGATTACTCCTTTGAAGCCGACAAGTTTACCCAGTGCCAGGAACTCTTGCGATGCTTGACGGCGGTGGGACCCGAATTGATACCGGATCTGTGCAAACGAGCCGATAGCTTGGTGGATCTTTGTATTGGGAGAGATCAACTCGATGAGGTTTGGAGAAATGGAAGCCTCGGTGGACTCTGGAAAGTGGCCCCTGCGCATCTTACCCTGTCCGTTCTGAACAGTCTGGTATTTGTCTACGCGGCAAGCCCGTCACGGCTCCACTTTGCAAAACTCTTGTTGAAAGTGTTGTTGGAAGATTCAGATTTGAATCATCATCATCATGATTCTGACGTTCCGTCGTACCCCGATATAAGAACATGCAAAGCCGTCATGGGGAGTCTGGTTCGAATGGACGACAGAAGAAATCAGTTGCAGCGTCTGAGGCCCAAGCAAAGGAATAAGAAACAGAACGACAACGACAACAAGCATTCGTCATCGTCGTCGTCATCGACTGCAGCAGAGAACTTGGAATATGGCATGAAACTCTTGGACCTCATGTTGGCTCGGCGTCCTTCTTGCTGGCCCGATCAACCCTACTTCCATTCGCTTTTTCGCCTATTGTTATTGTCAAGACCCAGAGACGCGGGCATTGTGGCAGAAGAGTTGCTTTCGACAATGCACATTCGGGAATGCTACAGCCGTTTCGGGATTCCGATTGTGACGAGCAAAACGTACAATTTCGTGCTGCAAGCATGGCTGGCATCTGCCGAACAGGGACACCCCGATGCGGCGATCAGAGCGTCACGACTGGTTGATTGGATGGCGGCACAATCCCTCCCTCTCCTAACGAGCGACGACAGCAACAGCAATTTGGCGTACAAGACAGCCGTGAAACCGGATCGAAACACATACGATCTCGTCTTGAAGATTTGCAGTGCCATTCGGGTGGACTCGGAGAAGGACAAGGCATTTGAAACTGCTCTGTCCGTGTACCGAACGATGCAAGAGCGTGGCTTGAATCCAGTCAGTGGAACCTTTTCGTTGCTGTTTGCCTGCTGCGAAAACCTGTTGCCAAACAAGTCCAAGCGGACAGCAATACAAGAACTGTTGGCAGCTGCTCGAAAACAAGGAAGCGTGAACGAGGCGTTGCTTGAAGAGCTATCGAGTCGAGGCGATGGGTTGGATAGCAATGGCGACGATGACGAAGAAAGCGCAAAGTCAGGGTTCTCGCTTCTAGCAGATTTGAAATAAGATAGCTCCAGACGATATCGATATCTCGTCTGTCCTTAGTTTTCAAAACATTCTCCGTATCTAGATACCGGTAGCTACGGATGCTCGAGATCGCACATAGAAGAACAGACTAAGTAGCGTGGCTACTAATTCTACATGATATTGTATTGAACCCTCGCTTGGTGTGCAGCCATGCCATTACTTGCTCTTGCCAATACCCTTCTTGAGAGCTTGGACCATAAACTTGTATGTTCCCGGTTGAACTTTGCTACTGCTGGATTTGGACCCCTTTTTTCGCGATCGGAGCTTTTTGTCGCTTTCAACAGGGTTCTTGTCCCATTCAGCAACAAAGAGGTCTTCACCAGCAGCCTCCTCCTCCTCATCCGAGTCGGGAAGACCCAAGGTGCTAGTCGAATTCAGAAGGTGCTCTAAGGCACGTTGCTCTCGACTTCGACTGGTACTTCGGCTCCGTTGTCCCGCCCTGGCAGTGGATAGAGAAGGCCTCCTTCTACGACCTCGACTTTCACTCCGACTCCTCTCTTGTTCTTCTCCTTCTTCGGCAGCTGGACTTTTGGATCGACCTCGGGTTTCTTCTTCGTCTGATGTTGTTGTTGACGGATCTTCTTTGGCAGGTGATCGTCTGCGTCGACTGGCACTTTGGCTTCTTTGACGATGTTCCCCTTCTCCGGAAGCGCTTCGTCGGAGACTTCCTCGTCTACTGCGACTAGCAGACCGACTGCGATCTCTTCCCATGGGTGAGTGGGACAAAAGTTGTTCTTGCCTGGAGGATGGTGGCTTTCTTCCCCGACTTTCACTTCTATCCCGCCCACGCCTCGATGCAGAAGGACTACGTCGTCCCCGGCTTTGACTTCCATCCCGCATTCGCCTCGACGTAGAAGGACTTCGCCTTCCCCGGCTCTGACTTCTATCTCTAAGACTCCTGTCAGATCCGTTTTGTAGACGGCTAAGACTCCTGTCGGATGGAATTGTACTTCCCCGTCTCTGACTTCGACTGCCAAGACTGCTAAGACTGCCATCGGATCCGTTTCGTCGACCGCCAAGGCTCCTATCGGACTCTTGTCGACTGTCAAGACTCTCGTCGGAATCACTGCTAAGGCTCCTGTCGGACCCTTGTCGACTGCTCAGGCTCAAATCGGACCCTCGTCGACTACTAAGACTCCTGTCAGATCCTTGTCCGCGCCGATCAAGTCTACCATTGCTAGGCCTCCTCATCTTGCGGACGATACTCTCGGCCTCCGAAACGGATAGTGGTTTCAAATCCGCAAAAGAAGAAGAGTTGTATTCCTTGAAGAGGTCGGCGGCGACGGAGGGCGTCCCTTTGAGATCGAGCGATTGCTGAAACCGTGATTCTCGTGTTGCTTCCTTATCCTCTCGAAATGCCGACAAACTGCGATGACGATTGTCGGTTTCCTGCTCTTCTTTTGGTATTTCCTCTGCTGCCACGGCGATATCGCTAAGCATATCGCTAAGCATGCTTATTCTGATACTGCAGTTCAAATCTCCATTCTCTTTTTGCAAGACCTGATCGAGAGCCTTGGGATCGGTTTTCTTCTCGGGTGGCTCCGTTTTCTTGGCACCATTTCTTTTTTCTTTTTCCTTTTTGGCTTCCACAGGCGGCCGCTTCTTGGTTGCCTTGGGTGCTTTGGAGACTGGCGATGGTTCCCTGGATGATTTTCCCTTTCCCTTCCCACTACGGGTCCGACCGGGAGCCTTGGTCTTTTTCCGGTTCTTCTTGGCGGCGCGGATTCTCTCTAGCTCGCCCTTGTCGGCATCGATTTCGGCATCGTACACCTTGTCACTCTCCAACACGAGGCTCGGCATGATGATTATGATCAACCCCTTACCGTACAACTACAGCGCCGTACAACATCAAAGCCATGGGGAAACTGAGAAAGAGCTGGGGAAGAGCAGAACTTCTTCGCCCTGTCAGTACGGCTGGATGACATCATCAGGAAGAAGGATGACATCAGAACACCACTTTTGAAATTGTGAGGAATCAGAAAATTGAAATTGTGTGCAATCGGAAATAATTGAAATTGTGAGGAATCGGTAAAATTCAAATTGTGAGAAATCAGCGAAATTCAAATTGTGAGGAATCAAAAAATTAAACATTTCAATTGTGAGGAATCAAGAATTAAAAAAAGAAATTGTGAGGAATCAAAAACTGAAAATTCGAATTGTGAGAAGTTGGCCAAAATGAAATTGTGAGGAATCATCGAAATTCGAATCGTGAGAAATCAAAATCAAAATTTGAATTGTGAGGAATCAAAAATGAAATTCGAATTGTGAGAAATCGACAAAATTTGAATTGTGAGAAATCGATATTGAAAAAATGAATTGTGAGAAATTAAAAATAATTGAAATTGTGAGAAATCGAAAATAATTGAAATTGTGAGAAATCGAAAAAACTTGAATTGTGAGAAATCAAAATTGAAAATTATATTGTGAGAAATCGACATAATTTGAATTGTGAGGAATCTGAAATGGAAAATTAAAATTGTGAGAAGTCAAAAAAAGTTGAAATTGTGAGGAATCCACAACAATTGGAATTGTGAGAAATCGAAATTGAAATTGTGAGAAATCGTGAAAATTGAAATTGTGAGGAATCTGAAATGGAAAATTCAATTTGTGAGAAGTCAAAAATAGTTGAAATTGTGAGGAATCCACAACAATTGGAATTGTGAGCAATCGTCAAAACTGAAATTGTGATGAATCAGAAAATCATCGATAGCTTCCCTAGCTAGCTACCGGTAGACTAGTACGGTTCCCTACCACCAACTAGCTAGCCGCCGGTAACTAGTGCGTGCATATTATTACACTATTAAAATTGCTAGCTAGCTAGTAGTAGACCCCGGGCCCCCCTATTTATTTGTGTACAGTAAACTGACGAGCTTACGCCACGTTTTCTGTGAACCGGAAATTTAGGAGACAAGAAAAGGGAAATTTCATTTTTCAGTCCTGGATCTTGATACTCCAAGTCGCGATCTCATTCCCACTGTCACATCTTTCGCAACTGGTTCATTCTTCCGCATTGGTGGCTGCATTGGTGAGACCACCGGTACAAAACTATCCGGTGGGAGGATACCCCCATTATTTTTCGAAGAAGCCAATGCAAACGATGAAGCTCGGCAGAGTCCTATTGCTCACTCTGATTGCGATAGCATCGGCAACACATGATGGTACTGGTAAAAGTGGTACCGGTGTCGTCTCGAACCGCCGACTACTAGAAGATACGGGTGGAAGTGACCTTTTTACCTGCTCGTCGGGTGGTGTAGAGACCGACACTGACCAGTGCCTCCAACACAAGGGTGGCATCAATGTCACTTGTTCATGCTCTTACTTTTGTCCTGGAGGAACTTTGGTTGGATGCCTAGATGAAGGGGAATCCACATTCTTTGGCTGCAGTGGTGGTGATCCCATTGCTTGTTTTGAGAACCCCTCCGAAGAAGGAGAAGGAGGTCTCTTTGGCATTGACTTTAATTTTGGATTCTTGGATCGATTCAATCTCTCCGTTTCACTCGATTGCCCTCAAGTTCTGGATGACATTTCTTGCGACGACGAAGACCCAGAAGATCCTGTGAAATGTGGCCCTGCGAGGTCGTGTCCCTACGCATCCGCTTGCCATGCGCAATCGGCTGGATATAATGTCGAATTGGATTGTTGCCCGGACACCAGCAGCACTTGTACCTCGGAGCTGGAACCAGTCAGTTGTACCCAACCTATTATTCCTATTCCTACTACTTGCACTGCCAACACGGACTGCCCCGATGGCCATTTTTGTTCCACGAGTTCAGGAAGCTGCGAGATTATGTCTTGCATCAACTGGGCACACGGTCCTCCTACAGGTGATTTCTCTTTTAGTGAAGAACCCTGTGTGGCAGAAGGATCCCAAGAGGGGACTGCCTTTTGTGGCTGGGATGGAAATTGCTACACATATTCCTGTGAAAATTGGTACCGATATGGTCCAGTGGAATTCACCAGCTATGACGTCGAAGATCCTGCCGAATTATCCTGTGAAGAATACACCACCGGTGCATCCGATGATCAAAACTCGGTCGTTTTTGGATGCCGACCCTATCAGCCCGGATTTATGGCTCCACAGCAACGTTCTTGGACGCATTTCTTCAACCAACGATGCTCTGCCAATCCACGAGGCGACGATGAGTTTGAGTGCTTTCAAAATGCTCCCGAAACAGACTATTCCGATTTCTTGGGAGAAGCCGCGCGCCTCAACCCAGGCACCTGTGACAGAAATAATTTTGAAAATGAGATGCCCCTCTATTGGTATATTCTGCAGGTGCAACACGATCGAAACGGACAAATCACCAATTACAATCATCACGGGCGAGAAAGTACAGCTAGTTCCGATTCGTTTGATGCGGCCGCAGCCGACAGGACCATGTTTGCCCGCTTGGTCAGTGAGGATGACCCACCCGCTCGGCCAGACCCACCCGCTCGGCCAGCAATCACCGCTGGTAACGACGACAAGACTTGCCCGTATGATAATCAATGCCAAGCGGATGCTGCCGGGTTCGACGAGGGCCAATGCAGTGAAGGCGGTATCTTGGGGTTGTTTGACTTTGATTTCTTGGACCGGTTCAACTTGACCATCTTTCCAGGAGTGATTGGTAAGCCATTGTTGTATTTGATTTGATGAGTGTCTTGACATCATGCACACGCAGCTAATACTTTGTCGCTCTCCGCTTACCTGTCAGTCGATGCAACGAGGGCACTCACCATGTGCCCAAAGAAATGGGCATCTGTGCTCCAATGCACCGTTCTTGAATGCCCAAATGCCCTCACTTCTTGCCCCAGTCTCTTTGACGTCTTCGATGGACCCGCCGGAACCGATAGCAATACCACTACCTGTGATGCACTGGGCAATGGCATCTGCAATGCTTTCGGGCCCATCGATGAGGACTGCTGCCTCGCCCCTTGCGTGCAATCCATTGTGGATCTCTCTACCTGTGTCGTGGAGGCGACCGTGGGACAATTTCTTGAATGCAGTGTTCCAGACTGCTCCGGCAACATTACGACAATAGCGGAAGAAGCACCGATTCCCCCCACCGGCGCCCCAACAGGAACACCAACATCTCCGCCAACTAGTCTTCCTACTGGCACTTCCACTGGAACTCCAACAGGTACACCAACGTCTTCGCCACTGGTCTTCCCACGGGTGCAGGGAATCCTCCACAGCGCCCCAACAGGCGCAGGAATCCCCCACAGGCGCAGGGAATCCTCCCACAGGCGTGAAATCCCGCTACTCCTTCTAACTACGCTGGACCCCCTTGATCGATTTGGACACAAGTTTTGACACCAGTTTTCTTCCGGAGGGCTTTGGCTTTAGTTTTGGAGAGTATCGCATCGGAGACATCGATAGCGCTTGTCCAGAATGGCAAATCTTTGTCCAGTGTGTCATTTCCGATTGCTCCCAATTCCTCGACGATTGCGATGGAACTATCAGGGAAGACGACGGTAAGTGTTTCGTCGTGTCTACGTGTGGAGTCGTATGATGATGAGTGGGAGTTGTATCTTGTCATTCAAGTTTGATGTCTCACTCTTCTATGCATCATCTCGTGGATCTGTTTGCACTTCTTTGAACTGTAGGCCCACCTGTTGTGGCCCGACAAGGGGCTTCGACGGGGCCTACCTGCGGCGACCTCGAGAATGGTATGTGCCGGGTATTGTCTGGCGAAAGCTGTTGTCTTGCAGAGTGCTTGGCCCACATGCAAAATCTGGTCACCTGCGTGCAACGCGAGCTCGCTGGCAACGACTTGTCGTCGTGCTCTGCCGTGGCGTGTACTGCCGAAGACTCTCCTGGTTCTGGTGCAGCAGTTGTGGCCCGTTCCGGCAATGTTGTTGAGGAAAAGCCGGTGAAAAAGAGTTACTCAGAGCCGGCCGAAGAAGATAGTATTCTTGGTGTGATGATCTCATCAGGAGGCACCAGAATTCGCCACAGCGTGCTGTCCATTGCACTGGCCACACTCTTGACGCTGGGAGTTACCCTTCGTCTTTGATGGAAGGTTTGTTTGGCTACTATTGCTACTCTACTCAGACGCCAGGACTGTGCCTATCTTTTTTGTCTTGTTGCCTTTTAGTTACGTTTCGCCATTTGCCTGCCTTCTGGCCAGTTGGCCAAGGTAGTCGTTACCAAAATTAAAGTTGAAGCCTCGACGACATCCAGGTATTGGCCATAACACTACTAGCTATTAATAGCTAGCTAGCTACGTTACGATACGATGCGGTACCGTACCGTACCGTACCGTACCTATAACCGAGTCTGGAAGTTGTATCACACACTGGCTACCTGTCGGTACCGGTACATGTAGCAAAGTCGAGTCCTTCTCACCGGTGAATGCACCTCTACCGTAGTACCGGTATCCTCATTAGCCTTCATGGCGACGACCTTCGTGCGTCCTGCCGGTCTTCACCAACTGGTTGCTTGCACAGGTTGTCTCCAGACTGATGTACTCACCGGTGCATCATGTCGGTCTTCATCAACCGGTTGCTCCCCTGCTCTGAAACCACCGTCCTTCTATCGGTATCTTCACGGACCCTTTGCTCACGAGTCCAAGTCACTCGAGTGCACTACGCTTGCACTAATGAAGCGGTCCTTCTACATGTTCAGAGTTGAAGTTTCCTGGCTCAGGTTTTCCAGAGAACCTGATCATGATTTGCTCAAGGTCTCAAGGATCCACTAGACTATTCATACCGACAGCACCACTTGTGAAGGTGCCCCCTCTCTAGCCAGCCATTGACTTTCCATTAGAGGACGTCAGACAACGGTTTGTTTTTCAAGGATGCTCTCCACGGGATCTCGAGCAAGGTATCAACCGCTTCAATACATATATCACTCGGCTTGTCAACCTGGGTTAGTGATCCATCCCAATCTTCCCAAACGTATGTAGTAGTTTCCCCAACGAGTTAAAGGTGTGACCCTCCAGACTCCAGACACCGTATGAAGGCGTGGCGGATGTTACCTTGTTTCTTGTTTGGCCTGGATGCTAAAGGCCGGTCTCTACCGGAGGGACTAAAGTAGCGACTAAAGGAATCCTTTAGGTGGTTGTTTAGTTCAAGATTTAGTCATTATCCTTTAGTAATGGTGGTGTCTACCAGCAGATGACTAAATCTCGGACTAAACAATTTAGTCGAGTTTTTAGTCAAAACGTGGTGTCTACCGTGGTGACTAAACAAACACCGCGACTAAATCCATTGCAGGGTGCTGGACTTAAAGGACTCAAAAAAGATTTAACAAAAGTGATCACTTGGTGGGCTACCAATATTCTATCAGCATGGTGGATTTAAAGGACTCAAACAAAGACTTAAAAGAAGTGATTACTTTTTGAGATAACAAGACTGAGATAACAAGACTCAAAACACACCTCTCCTCTGTCATCGTTTGCACCTCTACTATCATTCAGTCAAAGGCCGAGAAATGAAAGCCATCCCGCACTCCATACTCTGCAATGAGGGATGGCTTTCTATTCTCAACCGAAGACTGTCGGCTTGATAAAGGGTAAGTGCGATAGATCGTTCGATCGTTCGATCGCACCTCTACTATCGGCCGATACTCCTCTTCGGTCGTTCGATCCGATACTCCTCTTCGATCGGTCGATCGGTTGCACCTCTACTCTATCAGCTCTGTCGCGATGCTCTGATAGTGAGGCTGTGCAATGAGGCTGATTTTGTTATCCAACTCGGTGGCATGCAGTTGTATTGTTTTCTGTTGGATTTATTTGCTGTTCTTAAACAAGCTTTAGTCCTTACGCTCGCTCACCGACTAACCAGCCTCCTGTTAGTCGGTGAACGAGCGTAAGGACTAAAGCCTTTAGTCTTTATGACGTTTAGTCGCTTGGGTAGACACCACCCCAAGAGACTAAACTATGGACTAAACTACCAAATATGGCTTAGTCGCTACTTTAGTCGCTCCGGTAGAGACCGGTCTTGCCCAACGATGGTCACCTCCCCGCTCCACATCCCAAGTTCCACTGATCGAAATCATGAAATCATTCGTTTCATTTCCATCGATTTAAAAAAGTCAGTGATCGCCTGCCCGGAAACAAGAGACTCGTCCGCAGACTCCGCAGCGAAAGGACCGGAAATCACGATTTTATGAATCCAACCAAATTGATCAATTCGAAACCTAAAATATAATTGAAACCTAAATATAAAATCAAAACCAAATTACTATGGTAATTAACTAGTAAAATCAAGCCGAAACCAAAATATAAGATCGAAACTTTTAAAAATATAAAACCGAAACCTAAATATAAAATCGAAGCACAAGTATAAATCGGAATTTGGTGTAAATCGCCATTTCGGGCCCTTTCAGACGCAGCCTTCCAAAACAGCTTCCTGGAGGTTCTTTGGGGTTCAGCGGATCAGCGGATCAGTAAGGTACATCGTATGTGCGTACCAGTGTCCATTGTAAGTATTAATTAATAATTTACCGGTACCCTACTACTCGCTCGAGTACTAGACTACTGTAGCTTCTAAAGTACTTACCTGGTAGTGCATCGCACGTTTAAACGTACATCGTACAATGAGTGGCTAGTACCTGATTGAATTAACGCAGCTACGCTCTAGCTCTAGGAGATCTCCTTTTACGTCAATGAACCAATGAACATCTCGACAATAATGATACTGTACATGGACGAATTGAATTAACCGATTATTGCCGCACCAAGGATCTCAAGAGGTTTCACTTGTTAGAGATAGTCTAGCTAGCAAGAGCGAGCTGACATCCTATGCATAGTGGCCAAATCAGAACCGTTCCGGTACTCCGTACAGCTGTACAGTCAACATTCAGATATATATACTGGGGGGGATTCAGGAATTCAGTAAATATAACAGCGAGAATAAATATTGATTTTATCCCTAACCCTAACTATTCCCGTAGAATTGTACGTGCTCTAGTACTAAAATAGGGTTAGAGTTAAAAATGTGGGAACTGTAGTATTCTTAAATATTATAGAGCGAATAAATACAAGATTATAAATATAAGCGAGCGTTGACTGTACTGAGTGTGGGAAAGTTGCCATGATACCGTACAGCTGTACGTGCACTAACAATGCTGTATACTTTTACGACATGTTGTGCCAGTAGCCAACTGGAGTACCAGCCCCTTGAAGAGCAGGTCACAACCCACAAGCTGAAAGAAAACAAAGCAACAGACTTTGGCTTAGACAACAGCAAACCTCCACAGCACTACAGCAAGCTAACGATGCCAAGTCAAGCAGAAGAAAAGTCAAACTCCGGATCGAGGAGCGATGACTATGGCAACCGAACACACAGTCAAGTTGAACCTGAAGAGGACGATGGACAGTCAGCCATCCAGGAGGTTCTCACTAGACGACCCGAGTTAGAAGCAAAGCAGTACGATTATCAAACAGAGGCAGATTTCAGTGCCAGCATCCTGGCTGCCATTGAAAAGGAGCACGGCGTGGCGACCACCAACACGGCTGCTTCAAAAGGCTATGAAAGGATAAACGAGGGTGTTCAACTAGGTGGGGATGGAACCATGCAGACTGTGCCGGGAGGCAACACTGATGCCACAGGCCAAGGCGAACACCAAAAACCAATCGAAGAGAAACCCCACCAACTACGACATGACTTGGCCTTCTTTCACGCGCACCATCTTTTGGAGAGGGCCGCAGAAGGCCGGGAGCATGTCAAGATAGAAAGGAATAGCAGACACAGTGGTATTCCTGGAAGCGATGCACACTCTAGCCACGACATTGAGGTGCAGAGAGAACCGACAACAGGGGGTGTACATGGTGAAGAACAAAATCATCAAACTGTTGACAATCGAACAGTCCAGAACTTGTCTCGGCCAGGGGCCTACATGGCAGGTGGCCCGGGTGGAGCCCTCCCACGTCGGGCGGATTCGGCAAGATTGTCTCTTCTTGTTGCCGACCCTACCGATGCAGCTCCGCAAGATGATCCTCGCAACATCAATGCCAGGTCGGGACAGTTAGCAGTGGCCAACATAGTTTATGAAGATCCAGAGCAGCATGCCAGACCATCAGCAAACCCAGTCAATCTCCAAGCTATCCTGCAAAGAGAGCAACAGCGGAAGAAACAGCAAAAATTTACAGCTTTTCCATTTGTGTCAACATGCCTAGCTCACTTGGTACTGAACCAGTGAAATCATTGAAAAAGAAGGTGATGAAAGTAGAGGCAGTCAGCAAGCCAAGCTCTGATGGGAGTGCACCCGAAAGTGATTATCCGACAGCTCAATCTCTCTAGTCCACTCAGAAGCTCCCAGCTCGGATATGATTTCGCCAGTTAAGTAATTGCCGTTCAAATCCAGCTCAACCAGAGAAGGCAGGAGTGCAAGCTCTGTGGCTATTGGACCAGTGAGAGAATTGAAATCGAGAATCAACGGAGGTCAAAGCTGTCAAGCACCAAGCTCAGAAGGGAGCTCTCCTGTAAAAGGATTGTTATCCAATTGCAAGAATGTCAAACCTGTCAGGTCATAGACTGTTGGAGAAAGAAGGGTGGATAATGTCATATTAAGACCATTCCATGCCAACCCCAACGTTTGCAGTGAAGTCAACAGTGTCATCTCAGGTGGAAAAGAAGGTGACAACCCTGTTAGATCAAGATCTTCAAGCAGGAGGGATATGAATCTCCCATGTTCATCACAGGGAGCCTTCCAGTATTCCCTGTCTTCCTCCTCATATACACCGTTTGCGAAATATCCAACACCACTGGAGAACCAAAGACATTCATCGACCATGTCATCCATCCATCTATCCTTCACTGGTTTTGGCCAATGCACCCCCTCAAAGGAATGGTAGAAAGTGGCCATGGCAAAGAGCTGGGTTTTCCTCCATTCTGGCAAGTTGTGATGTTTTGGTGATTGGAGAGCCAGTCCCATGCCAGCCACTGAGGTGTACCGTAATTCTTGAAGGCTCTCCAGTGTGAAGTTTGGCAGATTCAGTCGTGTGGAATCCAAGGCTCCAGTGGGTGAAGAGGATGGCACTTCAGAAGGTCCCATGGAACCTCCGCTAGTGGGAGCAGGTGTTTGCATGTTGGAAGAATTTGCCTCCTTCTGGGCCCCAGCAACAGTCCCAACGATTGGGCAGCGCCAAGAAGGATCAAAACTAAGATAAACCAGAAGGT
>CAICTM010002123.1:0-18036 GCA_903772945.1 Seminavis robusta
TTCAACAGCTTCCTCCAGAGCAAATTCAGCCGGAAGAAGAGAGGCAGAGACAACCTTCTGCCCCACCAGCGGCGTGCCCTCTTCCAACTCAGACGCAACAATGCCCTTAAGGTCGTCCAATGTGACAAGAACCTGGGCCCAGCGAAAATTGAACGGCATGCCTACATTGAACATGCATTCCGCGATCACCTTGATGATTAAACCAACCTAGGAATTCATCCCACCCCACAAGGTTAAGCACTACAAAGACAAAGTGAAACAGCGTCTCCTGAAGTGGCTCAAGATCTATGGCAGCACTGCCTGCACTGACAAGGAGAGAAAATTCCTTAAAGCTATGATGAAGAAGAATGAGGAACCACTTGCTTATTTCTACTTGACAATGAAAGTCCACAAAACCCCCCTCAAAACCAGGCCCATCGTCTCCTACAGTGGCAGCCTGCTTGAGGGGCTGGGCATCTGCTTGACTCCAAGCTTCAGCCAGTTGCTCATCAATGAGATCCTACCTGAAAAGCTCCTTCGATCTCAAACAGGAGCTCCATGTCCCTGCAGCTACCACCCAATGCAAACTCTTCACAGCTGATGCTTCCTCAGATGTAACCAACATTCCCAAGAGGACAGCCATCACCAAGATTCTCAAAGTGGCTCAAAAGACAACCAAGAACAGTTCCCAGACCTGCCCACCAAAGGCAGCCCTCAAGGCACTGATTCTCTTCATGGAGTGGAGCGTTCTTCCACTCGGTGACACCACATGGCTGGCAACTTAAGGGCACTGCAAATGGGAGCCCCACCAGCCCCACCCTATGCCCCCATCTACTTTGCCATCCTGGAGTCCATTCTGCTTCGATCTTCATGGATATGTCTTGCAGTTCTGAGCTCTACAGGAGATACATCGATGATGTCTTCGGCATATGGCACTGCGAATGGAAGACAACCAGCTCCTGTGGGGGGGCTTCCAAAAGGCAATGAACAACAAAGAGTACAAGCTGCCTGGAGTTCACTGAACTCTCCAATCAGGTGGATTTCATGGAAATGACAATCACCCTCACACATGACAACAAACTGTGGTCACCACACTGTATGAGAAAACCAACCAACTTGTATCTCTACATCCCATCCCACCCTGTCACCCACCAGGCCTCCTGTCCGGAGTGGTGTATGGCAACCTCTTTAGGATCTATACACTCTGCTCTGAGGAGACTGACAGGCCCCCAGGACCAAGCTCTTTTAAGAGGCTCCTGGCCAGGGGCTACCAAGCCACCACACTTGGCCCTTTTTGAAGCAGCAATCACCAGGGCAAGGGCCTACACTGGCCCCCAGCCCAACAACAACAAGAGGGACACCATGGGAATCCAGCTGCTGCACCTGGAATACCACCCCAAGGATCCCCCATCAAAGGTCTTCCAGCAAGGCTGGAGGGATTGCATTGCCATCCCACAACCTGATGCCCTTCAAGCATGTCCGGATCCCACACACAGTGGGCCCCATGCGAGGCAACATCCAATGGGACTGGATAGGATGTTGTAGCCTACTCCAGGCCCCCCAACTTGGAACCACTGTCCTACAGGAAGGTTCCAGAATAGATGCTCCCCCGTCTCATCCTTTTGATTAGAGGCTTGTCGGGGAGCCATGGCACCACACACACACAACCCACACACCCCACACACACCCACCACACACACATCCAGCCCATCGAGGTATTGGATTTACGGTTTAGTTTAGCTTGGTTTCGGTCTATACCGTACCAGCTCCTATGTGTCTATTTTCGAAATCACCACAAACAGGGTACCCTTGCTTTTCTCACAGCCTACCCGGCTTGTATCTTTTGCCATCCCCAGCTTGCTCCACTGATGAAGCAAACAGCGAAATTCCTAAGCTCAGAATTTGGAAATCAGCAAGCAACGGTATACCCCATGGATAAACATCCAATGGTAGATTCGTCGTAGATTAACTCTTAGTAGTGTCTACACACATCTCACACAACATCACACATCTCACACAACACTCAACGTACACACACCTACACACACACACACACACACACACACACATACACATACAGCGATAAAAGTGTGAAAGACCCTCAGTCCGTTGAGGACAATGGTACAGTACTCTAGAGTACGGTATGACGTGGCACGGGACACGTTGCGCTTGCGTGGTTTTGCTTCATCATTTTTTCTCTCCTACATCATACAACCCATCCTCCAAAAGTCCCCTCTAACGCAAAGTACCAGGTAGCGCCTCTCTCTACTTTCCCTCACTTCCTGTTCAGAAAAACGCTGCAACCATGGTAAAGCTACACTTTTCCACCGTTATCCTTGCTGCTCTGGTATCAATATCGTCGGCAGCGGCATGGGCCCCTCTTTCCCAGCCAGCGCGGGATTTGAGCGTCTTTGCCTCGGTCAATGAGCGTAAACAGAAAAGGGCTGGAGGATTTCTTGCCACCAAACGTTTCTCGACCGTCTCGGAACAGGATGAATCTCCCATCACACCGTCTACCAAGCAAAAGCTGGAAGTGTTCAAGATTCCCGCGGGTGTGAAACCATCCTTTAAAGTTTCTGTCCCCACAGTGGCCAGCGTGTTTGCCGCCACAGTTGGTACCTATTTTTTGAACAATCATCTGGCCATGGGCCCTGTTCGAGCTTCCAGTATTGCTGGATTGGTTGCCACCATGGTTCTTCCCGAAAACTTGGCTATTGCAGCCTTTGCAGGTAGTTTTGCCGGCATGGCCAAGGGCGCCGTCATTCCTGGACTGGCTGGTTCAGCTGTCCTAGGATTAGTATGCTCTGCAGTTCTTACAACATTTGACAACAAGAAATGGCTGGTTGGAGTTGGGGGGCGATTGGGTTTTATTGCGCAATGTGCTTGTACCGCACAATTCCTTGTTTCCTGCCTGTTCATGGCGCCAACCCCTCCAGCTGCCTTCATTGGTAGAGGACCGCTAGACTTTCGAGCCTTGACACTGCAATTGCCCATGGTCGCTGGTTTCACTGTCATTGGTGCCCTCTTCATGAGACTCTGGAAAAAGGCGTTGGCAGATAAGAGCAAGAGACTCTCCAACTCTGTGGGCGCAGTGGGTGCTACTGGGTTGATTGCGAACTTGGCGCTTCCAGCTGCATTGGCAGGACCTGTATTTTGTGGTTCCTTTGTAGCCATGGCAGCACCCACAAAGCTTCCCAATGTCAAGAGTTTGATCTTGGCATCATTTTTGGCAGGAGCTGCACAACAGAGTTTGGCGGGAGTCATGCTAGGAGGATGGGGAGGCAAACTTGGTACAGCCGCATTGATGGGAGTGCTGGCATACACAACCTTGGCCGAAAAGGTGTTTCGCCCCAAGGAGCTGGAACGTCCAGAGGACAACATGATGAATATGAAATAATCAATTCGCACAAAGCATTCGGAGTCCGACCACTCTACAACACCCGAGCGACAATTCTTTTTCTCTGTGTTCAAAAGTCTCCAGATAGCTACTATTTGGGTGCGAACAGATATGATTTTGCAAAAGAGTCTATTAGTTCGTCGATCATTTTAGAGTGCGCAGTCCTTTACGGGCACCTGCAAGAGGTTATTTACAGTGTACAGTCTAGGTTTTCTATGTTTGCTGTCAATTGCATCCGTCTACGGGTACCAGTCGTCGAGAAACGAGAGATCCCCCAACTCTTCGTCAAACTTTTTCACGTCAAACTCTGCCAAATCCTGGAAGTCAGCTTCTGAACACGCGGGTGATGACGACTGTTTCTGCACGACGTCTGAATAGGTCCATTCGCCATTCTTGGCGAGACTCTGAGGAAGGATTGGAGAGTAGGCAATTGGAGTTTTGGGAGAGCGAAGCTGTGGAGGTGGCGACTTCCCTTCAAAGCCATTGACAAAGCTTATATACATCATGAGTGGAGAATCCCCGCTGCTGGGAACAAGTGTTGTTGATTTCGCGGTAGCCCGGGATGCATGGGTGTAAGGTGTAAACGTTCCAACACTTGCCGTGTCCATTGGGGACGCAAATGGGCAGGATGATGTTGGAGACAGGAAAAGAGCCCTCTTGGGTTTGATTCCACTTTCCGAAGGAGACATTAGAGAACGAGATGTTGGAGAAAAGAAGACCATCTTCTTTGGTTGCCCCGTCTTGGTTTCTACCGTTGTGTTCCGGTACGTCCCGTGGATTGACTTGGGTGTGGGAGGACGACATGTGTTTCGCTTGGTTGAAAATGGCGTCATTCCTGACGAGAAAACGCAGTGCACATCGTCAAGGAAAATTTTCCGAGGGGTTTCGAATGATATCATCTTGTCGGGGCTAAGCAGTAGAGCATCAGATGGGACGGTTGGAGCCTCGTCCTTGACTTGTGGCGGGCACATCTGCGGGGACATGGGGTCTTCTTTGATCTGCACGATCTTCTTCGTAGATCGAAGGGCACGAGTAGATGTAGGTGTGTCTGAGCTCCGAGGTCGGCGACGAGGTGTCTTCGTTGTTGACTTGACAAGTGAAGACGCTGCTCTGCCCGACTTCATCATTTCGTTGGGGGTAGAGTTATTGGAAGACCGGAGTACGCGGGTAGAAAGAGGCGTCGATGCGGGTTTCTTCTGGCGAGGAGTCTTTGGTGGTTTCCGTGCGCTTCTTGTCTTGGTGGACGTAGTCTTCGCTTGCGACTTTGCGTTAGGGGTCTTGAACTCCAGCTTCCGCTTCGCCGACGGTGTGTCGTTGATGGGGCTGTAACCACTGGTATCCCGTTCTCGCTTGATTTCACTTCGAGTCTTGACCATGGTGACGATTCTGTTTGTATGTGATACGCTGTGTTGTTATGAAAAAGAGTGAACAAGATTTGTGAGCTTCCAATTTGTGTGTTCTGTTGCGTGGCCTTCGTCCTTTCACATTGAAGGCTCCTCCGCCGTTTCAATTGGTAGCAAAATTGAACTTAAAAACTTTATTTTAAAGATTTGCTCGCACAATGCTTTTTAAAATTCCATCTGAAAGAGTTTTGAAGTGATGCATCCAATACATGGCCAAAGACATGCCTTGGTTGACCGAGGAGAAACGCAGGGAGGTGGTTTCAAATTTGAGTTCGTTTGAAAACATGTTTGGTCGGTGAAAGCCAGCTTTGCCAGCTAATAGCGGTGGGAGTGGATTTGATTTTTTAGGCCTCCGTTCTGTTTTTGAAGTGCAAGTAGTTCGGGCTCTGCTCTGCTCCGGTGTCCAAGAACCCCAGGGCAGCAGCTCCATATGTCATACTGTATGTTTCGATCCAAGAGGTCTCTGTTGTATTACATAGCGGCGCTATCGGCTGGTACTAGCTAGCTACCGTAGAAGTTTCGCTGCGGTGCGAGGTTTTGAAAGGGCGGACGGAGCGCATGGAGGAGCCCGACGACCGTCTCTGAGCACGCCCTATCAGCGGGCAGTACAGTACGATGTACACAAAGATCTTCACAGAAGTGCTGAGACTGCCATTGCGTATGTATCGGGTGTCAAGTGCGAAGGACAAGCAAGCATTCTGGATTTCGACAGTGCCACGGCCCAACTTTCTCCCTCGATAGGAGTGAAAAACCGCGGACTTCTTCGCAGCCAGCTCTGTGCGACTTGGGCCATGCTGTCCCAATGACGTGCTTGGCTCAACGAGCAGCAACCTCAACAAAACGGCATTTTGCTTTTCGGCATTGCGTGTTCGGTCTATCCGTGAGGTATCCTCAATCGACTGAGGGCCCAAGCCAATGACCGTCGTCGAATAGTTGATTTGCACTTCTTCGCAGCATCTGTAGGCTCGTGTTTTGCATCACCGCGCAGGATGGAGGACCGAAGGAAGAAGACGACGAGCACAAAAAATAGAAGGACCACTCCCTTCTTTCCACCAATAATTTCATTTTATTTTTATAGAGTTTCTGTATTTTTGTAATGAAGGCAGAACGCAGCAGGCCGCGACTCAGCGTCGGTATCCAACTGAAGGAGGATTATTTATATTCACTCGAAAGAAACAGGAGCCAAAAAAGGAAAAGACACTACAGAAAGGACCCCCAATTGTTTGTTGGCACAACAATTTTACTTGGTCTCATCAATGGCGGTACTCTTTTCATTTCCAAGCTGCATCAGTGAGTCATCCACCTGCTGGACAATTTCTGACTTGGAGAAAGCTCCGACATCAGTTCCAGCCGCCTTTTCCTTTTCAATCTCTCCCTTGATCCAGTCATAGGTCTTTTTGAGTCCATCCTTGATCTTGATGGTGGGTTCCCAGCCCAACTTTTCCATGATGAGTTTGTTGTTCGAGTTGCGTCCTCTGACTCCCATGGGTCCCTCAATGTGCTTGATGGGCAACTTTTTGTCTTCAAACGAGAGAGCAATTTGTCCAAACTCAATCATGTCGACCATCTCGGTACTTCCCAAGTTGATGGGGACCTTGCAGTCGGAAAACATGAGACGAAGGACACCTTCCACACAGTCCTCAATGAACGTGAAAGATCGGGTCTGCTTGCCGTCACCCCAGATTTCAAAATGTTCGGTGGAGGTGATGGCCTTTCGGCAAAAGGCAGCAGGGGCCTTTTCTCGACCTCCCTTCCAGGTTCCACGAGGTCCATAGATATTGTGGAAACGAGCAATTCTAATGTTCATGGGGAAATCACGTCCATACGCGAGTGCCATTTCCTCGGCATAGAGCTTCTCGAGTCCATACATGTCTTGAGGGCGGGCTGGCCAGGCATCAGCTTCGATGAGACCAGGATTTTCGGGATCTTCTTGCTTGGCTTCATTGTACACACATGCACTGGACGCGTAGAAGAAATCCTTGACCTTGTTACGACGAGCTCCTTCCAACATGTTCATGGAGATGGCAGTATTGTTGAAACTAAGGACCGATTCGTTGGAAACGATAAATCCCATACCTCCCATGTCAGCGGCAAGATTGTACACTTGGTGACATCCTTCGCATGCCTTGCAGGCCACCTCCAACTTGCGGAGATCATCAAGGATAAATTCATCGCAGAACTCATCATTCTCCATGAACTCGTTCTTCTTCCAATCCACGACAACCACGTACCAACCTGCTGCCTTGAGGCGCTTGGCAATGTGAGAACCAATAAAACCGGCACCTCCTCCCACACACACCTTCTTGCCCTCTCCTTGGGGTAGTGTAAATTCCTTCATGGGCATCTTGACTGGATTAGTTTACTAGTAGTTTAGTTTGGAAATAAAAAGTACGGTAGCTATATTTTTGCTTCGAGCGGTTCGATTTGAGATAATGCAATGCCAGTCGAGAAAATGGGATCAGGCATCCATCGGCGGATGGCGAGAGATCTTCAGCCCCAGAGTCACCCAGTCATTTGAGTGCTCGGATCCCCAGGACCCTACGTCGCTCTCGAGCGGTTGCGAAGCCGAGAAAGATCACGAGTCATCCTGGATGACACCGGTTACTACTCGTGAAAGCTACCCATTGATTGCTTGGTTGGTTCAGGAAGAGCGACTGGTTGGTTGCCGCCGATACTCCGTGTCACGGCCCATCAAAAGATATTAACCCTAGCCCTAAGCAAATAGTATAAACACACGTCACATTTGCTCTTCAATTGAACCTGCCCCCTAAGCTAATCCAGCGAGCTGCGCGTACCGTACGGCACCCGTCGACATCAAAAGTCGTGTTTTCCTGAAAGTCGCGTGAAGATCGCCAAAAGTCGTGCGACTTTCCAGACTTTAAAGTCCCGAACGACTTTACCGCGCTTTATCACGATGTTTACCGCGATTTATTTGCCTGCCGCGACTTTAGCGCGACTTTACTACTAAAATAGGCCCATTTCAACACGACTTTACGGCGACGTTTGGCGCGACTTTTAAAGTCGCACACGACTTTACCACGACTTTATAGCGACTTTAACCGCGACTTTAAAATGACACCACCGCTACCTCACAACTTCCTCTCACGGTTAGGATAGACAACAGTACAATACCCACGGCCGCAACAGGAAGGTGGCTCATCGCAACTTACTCTCACGGTTGTTTAGGAAAGACAACAGTACATCGCAACTTACTACTCTCACGGTTAGGAAAGACAACAGTATGCTGAGGCTTCCTGGACCAAAAGCTGTAGCCATGATGCCCGTTGCATTGCACACTCGCAACTCACAAGCAATGACGCCCTGCCCCTGCCTTGCAAGCCCCCCTATGAAAAGAACCTGGTGCCGTGATTTACCAGCCTTTATCTCCCAAAAAACGCAACCATCAGCTGGGGAAACACATGTGGCCCGAAGCTTGGCTCCAATACTAATTGTAGCGACATTTTCGAAACGTTAGCGTATCTGGTCGCAGTACAAATGGATACAAATTCTAATAAAGTTTATGCGTTGCCTGGGCTCTTCAAAAACAAGGGACGGAACCAGAAGCATGCAGATTGTTGTGATGGCTGGCATCTCTTTTAAATTTCTTGCATACTGGAGGCCTGCTATCACCATCAAAAATTACACCTTCATGTGCTCGTAGCCGCGGTCGTCCCTCCACAAGGCCTTGTCAAAGGCACGCTTTCCCATTTCCACACCCAAAAAGAGGGCTGCATTGGCTGGAAATGCACGGAGCAACACAGGACCCAAGCCTGCGTAGAGTCCCTGGACGCCACGTTCCCTGGCAATTCGCGCTAGCTCAGGGAAGTAAGATCCAACGACCTGCACAAAAAGAGATCCAATTATGGTTGGTTCCAAGTGTTCAACAGGCAAAAGGCACAAAGGATACAGTCAGCCTACTCACCTTGGTGTCATACCTCGATTGCAGCTGTCAAATTGGCGAGACAAAGAAGGTACCAAATAGCATCTATGATGAGAAATCAAAAAGTACAATACAGTCACTCCCGTTGCATTCATCAATGACTTACATTGGTTTTTGGCACATCAAAGGGCATGGCCACCACCCAACCCAGCATGCCAGCCAGTCCACCACTGATGAAATAGTTGAGTTCCTCTGGCATGGAGGGCACATGGGTGCTAAAAAGGTAACAGAACATTTTGTATCCGCCAAAGAATGGTGCGTAGAATGTAACCTCTCTTGCAATTTCGGCATCCAAACCCACAAAGAGCGACTTGTATCCTTGTCGACGAATCATCTCCTTCAAGATTTGCTGGGAGGAAATGTTGGCATGAGAGACCACTTGTGTTTTGGCCTTGATGACATCGCTGGGAAGCAGTACCAGGGCACTCATGAATCCAGTAAAGGCACCACAAGCAAATGGTTTCATCAGGCTGGTGGGTTCTCCTTCCTTGTCAGGAAAGGCTCTGGTCAACCATTCGTTCACACCAAACGCCATGGCATTTTCTGCCGCCATGCCCAGAGCAGTGGGAACAGCTCCTTTCCACAACGCCTAAGAAAAGGGGGGACATGCATGCATGAATGTTAGTTAGGGTATCCCAAGCCATGATAGAATTAGAATTGTTACGTACCGGCACACCCTCATTTCGAAGAATGGACGTGACGGTAGTGGCCACCGATGGATATTCCACGGGCTTGGTTTGCATGCGGACCTTGACCGTATCAAAAGGATGTCCTGTGTAGCAGCAGCAAACACTGCCCGTCAAGGCGGAGAAAATATCCCTGGTCACGGCGCGAGGATCTGAAGCACTCGTCATGGTTTATTATTTAGTTATTTAGTTAGTTGGATAATGAAAGGACGCTGGGGCTCCCAAAATAATGAGAAAATGAAAGGCCGATGCCATGACCAAAATGTTTTCTTCTTTCGCTCTTGCAGTTTCGTTCTTTGAATTTTCTTGTTGTGAGAAAAATCTAGCGTCGCAAATCTTTGACACCTGCATCTCCCCTTGCGTGATGTCAGGGGGGTGGAGTAATAACATGGTAATTATCCAATAAGTGTTAAACAATGCATTCTTTAGACTCTTGAATTGTTTTAATATTCTGGTTTCCATAGATCCGTGTTGAACCATAGTTTGACAGGATTTTTCCATCCTCCTGAGAAGCTAGGGTTCGGCCACAATGGTATCTTTTTCTTCAGCATTGGAGGGCCATTGTATTTGAGAGTTGAGAACTGTTGCGGAAGTTGGGTGCGGAAGTCAGGCAAGGTGCTGCAAGTGCACTACACTCACAAAGAGGAAAAGAAGCTGTCCGCGTCGAGGACAACAGCAAGCTACAGAAAGGCAGAACAGATTGAATCTTTCAATCATTCTACAGAGCGAGCTAGCGTTCTGCGAACTCATCCTCATCATCATCATCACACCTTGACCATGAGCGGCAACGCATACTCTGTGGCGCGTCGTTGGAGCAGCGATTGGCACCACAATCAAGAGGCGAACAACGAGAAGACTTGCATGGACTTGCTGCAAGCGGTTGGCACCGAGAATGCCTTGATGCTACCACGAGAGTGTCAACAGAACCAAACCATCAGGACCGCCTTGCGAAAGAAATCGGCAGAGCAACATATGGCTAGATCATCGGATGGTCCCAAGTAGCGATGCGAGAAAGGAGAATTCGAATGAACTTCAATCGAATCGAGAACCAAGTGGCCAGCCGTGAAGATGATGCTCTCAAGGGTTGGGCGGAGCGACAGCAGCATACCATTTATTTCGTGTCTAGATGAGACGATAATATTGCATGTACGGTAATTGCTAGAGATTACAGATCCAAAGTTGATTGTAGAGTTTTTGTTTTTGTTTTTGAACTTGTCTAGTAGGCAAACCTTCTGGCTGTTTTGTCCAATCCGAAGTCACCCCAAGTAGCAAGCAACTTTGGCAATGAAGGTGCCCGAGCACATGTTGTATGTCGCTCTTACCTAGAGCGACCTTGTCACCGGAGCCCGCTTCCACTTCGCTCTCGACCAAAGTCACCAATTGGAGTGGTGTCCAATCTCTGTGCAGTCGCCCGCCACCACCCAGTCCACCTACGCGTACATTAATTTTGCCCTATCCACCTCAGAAAATACCTTACCCTCTCTATGGAATCATCCATCTACCAATGATACCCCTCCCGGAACCAGCTAGAAGCTTCATCCCACTACATAACCGCCAGAATACATGTAGTTCGATCTATCATTGCTTCCAAGTCAAACTCTCGCCTCCGGTGCAACTTAGACTCTTCACTCAGTGGTGACTTCGAGAACGAGTAGCTACTTTGCGTACCAGTAACCCGTTAAAAATCTGGGTACCGGTACCGGTACCAGGTAGCCGAGCAGGAAGAAGCTCTGAAGATGAGGTAGATTGAGTAATAATTGTATTTGATTCAACTAATTATTGAGAGTACAGCATAGCATTACCCGAACTACGCGCTCAAAGATGTTTAGCACGACAGATCTATGCATAGAAACCCACAATGACAAAAATAATGAGACAACACTCCCTCAAACGTTCTTCAAAACATCACGTAGATTCACATAAAATTTGCGAGACAACCACAGAAAGACAGAAGCAACATGATTGAAGACGATGACTGGGCTCTGAATTGGATGCAAACTCCGTGGTTTGCATGGGGGCTCTTGCCCTTCCTTGCTGTCAATATTGGTTTCTGGGGCAGCGTCATTCCCCTGGAACTGATTCTCAACAAAATCTTGCAGGATGATTCATCCTTCTGGAACACGTGGTTTCATCTTATTGAATACGGCAACCAGAAGAACCGTCGCCAGGACTTGGTCGAATGCCGAGCACAAATCAGCCTAGCACATCAAGCAAAACTTTCGTTTATTCAAATGAGCGGTCCCATGGCAATTGTGGGAGCTGCCGCGGCTGGATTCCTTTTCCCCCTCTGGATGCCGGCTGTGGAACGAACAATGCCCACTTTGGCACAATTTACAATGCAAATGATAATCATGGAGGTTGTTGGTGACTTTCTCCTCTACTGGTGTCATCGACTCCAACATTCAAGTCAGTACCTCTGGGAGAATTTTCATTCCAAACATCACCAAGTGGGCACTACCTCGGCCTTCTCAACGGCGTATATCGATGCAGTCGATGCTACGCTGCAAGCGACCATTCCACTTTTATTGGCCGCGGTGTCGGCTCGGGCCCACCCCATTTCCTTTTGGAGCCATTGTTGCTTTCGAGTTAGTGAAAATGTGGCACATCATTGCGCATGACCTCTCCAATTCTCTCCATTCTCTTTTTCAAATATATTCCTGGAAGAGCTGACAATGACTTTCATGATTGCCATCATCGTTACTCCAATTATCATGGTCAAGCCAAAAATTATGGAGAATACTTTACTCTCTGGGATGAATGGTTTGGTACTGCCTCCAATTTGGACAAGTTGAAGAAAAAATCCTAGTACATGTTGCCATCCTGCCATCCATCCATTCACACAACAAAAGACTGAAGTCCCTTCATGCTATTACCGGCATCATACAAAAAGCAATCCAACCAAGCAGATAGCTATCCAAACATCCATTCTATAGATTGCTCCATTAGCCCAGTTGAGATCCGTTATAGGTTGGTTGCCGTGAAAATTTTTATCTACGTATTCCTCCTTCGTACAATAATGGGCCCCTCATCCATCTTGGACACAGAAAACCAAATACATATAAGAGTGAATTGACTGCATTGCCCCCCGAAACCTCTTCCATTTCGGCTGGGCCTTCCAAGACTCCGAATGCCTCCATAATGAACTCTACTATTCCCTTTAGCATCACTGCCCATCGCTCGGCCCTTGCTACTCGTCACTCTAGCTAGCGCCAAGGACCAACTAATTGGCACGTGCACAAATGCCTTGGCCCGGTCCAACACCGCTGGAGAGTGGCTACCTGGACATTGCGAACTCGCCTTTCAGCACCAGAGTGGCGTGATGCAGTCTGTCTTCGGGATGGCCCCATCCCACACAAACTTTTAGCAAGCTTTGATGGATGTGATGCCCACTACTTTATCAGTAGCGATAAATAAGCGCACCGGTACCACTGCAGCCTCCAGCGAAATCTAGGGAAGGACGATCCATACTTGGCTGCATTCAGCCATGCCACCCATGCATAGTGGACTCAAAGCGGTAGAAACAATTGAGTGTTACTAGCTAGTATTACATAGTGTTTCACGTCAGGATTGTAGGTTGACAACCAAATCCGACCAACAAATTCTTGCAGTGCTTTTTATTGCCCCTTGTACTCTGGAGTCCTGCCCTCCTTGAAAGCCGACAGTCCTTCCAGCCTATCGTCAGTTGGCAAGACTTTGGCATAATTTTGTCGTTCAATCTCCAGTGCTTCCTTCATATCTGTTGCCGCCATACCTTCCTCAATTGCCTGTTTGGAAGCTCGAATGGCAACTGGACCGTTCAGAGCAATCTTCCAGGACAATTCCATGGCTTTTTCCAGTGCCTTTTCTGGATCCACCACATGCTGTACCAAGCCATACTCGTAGGCTTCTTGTGCGGAAATTCGCCGTCCCGTCCAAATGAGTTCCTTGGCTCGGGCCACACTGCCTAGTAGCCGTGGCAATCGTTGGGTCCCACCCGCTCCAGGGATAATGGCCAAGGAAGTTTCGGGCAACCCAAAGGAGGCCGTGCCCGAGGCGATTCGAATATCGGCCGCCAAGCAAATTTCCAACCCACCGCCCACGGCCACCCCCTCGACAGCGGCAATGACGGGAATGGGCAACTGCGCCATGCGTTCCATGGTATTGCGTAAATTGGTGACAAAGTCTGCTGCCTCGCCCTGTGTCATGGTCGCTCGCTCCTTCAAATCGGCACCTGCTGAAAAGACCTTGTGGGAGTAGGATGTCAAGACGACACACCTAGTTTTTTGGGTGTCAGTGTCTTCGAGGTCCGCGAGACAATCTTGAAATTCTTTCAGCATTATGGATCCCATGGCGTTGGCTTTGGGTCGATTGAGGGTTATTGTGGTGACAATAGCATTCGGATCGTTTTCATGAGCTTGGTGATCCAGTATTATCTGCTTACCAGAAGCAGTAATATCATTTGTGGCGATCCATCGTCGAGTGGTAGTAGCATTATTGTACCGGTAGCAGAATTGAGGCCTTTTAGCAACGGGAGGGTGTGCGGGGCCTGGTGCGACAGCACCGACTCGAAAACTTGTTGGAAGCAACCGGTTGATGTGAAGCGATCGAATCATTGTCGGTACTGTTGTCCTCTTACTTGGGCAATGAGAGTGTGGGAAGATGATAGAGAGTCGAGTTCGGAAGAAAAGAAAGGGTGTCAAGTCAACAGAACGAAAGAATTTGCTTGCAAGGTCGATGTCATCGAAAGATCCGATGACTTTCAGTCATGGCAACAGTATCTTTTAAATTCAGCTTAGCTGGCTCGGAAGGAAACTCTCGCCTTGGGACTTGGGACATCGGCTGCTGTGCATGCAGTGAGCGGACTGTTGGTGCAGTCCAAGGACTGTGACCTCTAGCTAGCTAGCCATCTTCCCGGTATCTAGCTAGCTAGCTAGCGAACCACTGGAGTGCAGAGGAACTCAAGACAGAGATAGCAAAGATGAGTGACTTGGAAATGGAAGGCATGCTGCAGCCACCAGCGCCCAAACCAGCTGGGGGGCACCCGCAACGGGCCAGCTACTGAGCTCTCGATTTTCATCATCTACCGATCATCCGTATTTGAAATGAAGAGGCTGATTACAATGCCGGGGAATTGAAATCCGGGGAAGTCTTCTGGACCGCTGGCAGTATTGGAATGCCTCCGCAAGAAGTGATGTGAGAATGATTTGGATCGTCGTGTTTGCCGTGGTTGTCACATTTTGCTTCTATCAGTCAGTCAGTCTGTCTAGTTCGACGCTGTCCACTGTAGCTAGCCAACTGCACGACAAGAAGAGCACAGTTCCACAATCTCGTCGTAGACGCCGTATCCAAACTGATCGGTAATGATTGCTTCTGCCATGGCCCAATCGGGAAGTATGTCGTCGTCTTCATCAGCATCGTCAGTACTGACTGCCGTCCGCCACCGATCCCCTCCCGTGGCGCGAATCATTGCCGGTAGGAGTTCCAGATCCATCAAGGGAGGGATCTCGATGGTTCCCACTTTGGTGTCGTAGTTGAGCGCAAACAGCTTTGGATCGATATCCTGTTTCTCCTCGTCATTATTTGCGAGCGATACTGCCCCTTGTTGATAGAGTTGACGAAAGGATTGGACGCCATTGATTCGGAGTAGCAAGGACAGATACTGAATGGCACCGGTAGCGATATTGTGGATATCATCATCTATGGCATTGCCAACAACAAGCTCGGGGTTGCTGCCAAGATTCTGTTCTTGTGGTGCTTGGTGGTAGGGTGAAAGTGCTTGCAAGTGCACTGCATTTCTTCCCCCAGTGTTCTTACTGTTACTCGTCACACCATATTGAGCCACAATGGGATCATCTTGCATGGACACGTGCACGTAAGCTGGTCCATTGCAAAAGGATTGATCCTCTGGGAGGAGCAGTCCGTTCATGGTTACCACGGTGATTGCCTGATGTAGTAATGATTCGGCATGAGCTAATGTTTGCTGTCTTCGCCATGCCAATAGAGCGGACGCTAGAATGGTACAGGTGGCACTGCACGTCACTAGTACCAAGTGTGGCGATGATGATGATGATGATGATTGTTGCTTTGTGACGGCCACATCAATTAGTTTGATCAAGGTCGTCTTCAAGGCGTCGTCGTGCGAAGTGGCAAAGGGCGTTTGGGTACTGCTGTCGTACAATGACAAGACGGCACGGATACAATCCAAATCCTTGGAGCGCACCCGATATGTCTTCATGGTTGTTGTTGTTGATTCCTGACTCGACTTTTTATTCTTAGCTTGCTGCTGCTGTGGTTCCATACTGATCAAATGAAAGGATTGAAGGGATTGCAAAGTGTCGTGTGTGAGCTGAATTGCAATAATTGTGTCGTCCCCATTTGGATTTTGGTTGTTGTTGTGATAGTTGGAGAAGGTTCCTGGGAACAGCAGTGCCATGGGAATTCCATCTAGGACGTTGGAACAATATTGTAGCTGCTGTTGGGCTTGCCTGTGAGACATGGACAAGGCGGGCAAGAAAACGACAACCTCATTGCTTTTTCCATGACAGTGTTGTGCTGTTTGAGTTGATGACCATGATAGGGCACTTTGAAGAAACTCTAACGGATCATCCATGGCAAAGAGAGCACTAGATTGCAATGAAGGAGGATCCGTCTCGTCATTGCTAGCAGCAGTACCTGTATTGTCAGAGCATGGAATGGTGAAACGTCCCTCGTGTTGGAAATCGGCTGAATAGTTCCGAATGAATAGACGAAACGGATCAAGCTGATGAGAGAGTTCTCCCTTGTAGGCGTCCATTTGTGATGATTGATCATTGTCCATGTTTTGCGTCGTCAGGGCAACCGTCGCAGCCTCCAAGACGTCCATTAGGGGAATCAGTTTGGGGCTCTGTGCATCGATGCTGAACAGCGAGGAAGGATTCCAGTGGAGTAGTGGACCGTTTTGATCTGACTCTGCCGGTTCATTCTCTTGTTTGGAAAAAATTCTGGGTGGACCGTGACGTCTACAGTGCAAGCTGCTGTATGGAGGTCTTGGAAGAAGAAATGCAATCGACACAGGCAACAACGCTATCAGCAGAGGGCTCAACAAAGCCCTTCTTCTCGATAGTATCAACATCTTTCCGTACTAAGAGCATGTACTAGCTAGTATGCAAAATGATTGTGGTGATGGTCGCCATTATTTGTCGACCTCCTCCCACAGCCAGGTGTGGTACCGGTAGCCTTCGAATTGCTTCTAAGCTTCTGTGGCTTTGCGTTCTCAAGAGCTTTCCCAAGTGAATACGTGATGAAGTTGACGGCTTGTTCGGTCGGTCGCGGCAGCAAATTCATTAGGGTTAAACGAATGGCTCAGCGATCTTTGGATCTTTCGAAACGGAACCCCTTTGTTCTCTGTAGAAGTTTGGATCTTTCGAGCTATCTTTCGTACTAGTATGATCGGCAAGCAAGGAGCCTAGTAGTGAACTGGTACAGCGGTACAGCGGTACAGCGGTATCTTCTTCCTGCCATCGCCATTATTGAGGTTGTTTGGATGAAAGTAAAGAAGCACAGAAAGCCCACAAGCCCAACACTGCCATTCCTTGTCGTCTTGATCACCAGTGTTGTCGTTCTCTTCTCCATCCCCAAACCATCACAGCTTGGAAACGTTCCTTCATCGTCTTCTTCGCTGCTTTCGTTTTCGCTCCGCTCCACTAAAACTACTAACAACAATAACAAACAAAGATCCGCAATAACAACAATGAGTACTAGTAACAAGAAATCTTGGAAAGTATTTTGGGATTTGCAGTGTCCCTTTTCCAAAAAGAATTGGGAAAAACTGTCGGAAATCAAGGACAAATTCGGATCCGACTATGAGTTTAGTATTCATTTGACGTCGCTGCTCTTTCATCCACAAGCATTTACGGCCCAATGTGCCGCCAGTTTGATTGAAAACAACAAGGGCGCCGACGGCAAACACAAATTCATTACGGCATGTATGGAACAACAAGAATCCTTTATGAATGCCGCCGTTGGCGATGCCCGCAAGAGTGAAGTCGATCTCATTTTTGCCAATATTGCACAAGACTGTGGATTCTTTGACGCGGATGACGGCTTTACCAAAGACTTCTTTTTGGCCAATTTACATGACTGGGAATTGGCCATCAAACCGGCATGGACCGAACACAAAGAAGCATTGGCACTCGGAGTGGTTTCCACACCCAAACAAGTCATTGATGGCGTCTTGATTGCCGAGAGTGAAAGCAGTTGGGGAGCACAAGAGTGGCAAGACAAACTCAAGTCCATGTAGCTAGTAGGCTAGCTATATAGTAGAGCCAACTATATATCCATCTATAAACAATCAACAAAAACCATAGCCACCACGCAACACCATCGCATTCTCGTAAGAGCAAACGTGACCGAACCTTTCTTTGGCAATGATTCGTCATGCGATTGAATTCTTCATTCATTCGATTCAAGCCACGCCGCAAGCAACAACACTGTCGGTCAGGAAACTCATTGACTTTTAGTATTCTTTTTATTTTTATTAACTAGACTCTGCTCTGGAAGGCCCGGTCATACGACTGAAAATCGCCAAAATCGGCGGAAAGTCGCACAGGAGTCTCAAAGTCGCATCAAAAGTCGTTCATAAAGTCGCATGCAAGTCGCACCAAAGTCGCGTGC
>CAICTM010002124.1:0-18032 GCA_903772945.1 Seminavis robusta
TGGCACAAATCTCACTTTGCTTGGTTCTCTCGCCTCTAGCAAATCGCTTGTCCATCGATGTATTCGCGTCAAGTCTGCTCTTCGCCACTGCCCGGATGTCTTGTCCAACCACCCCTTGAGGATGTCATTACGATCAAGGACCACGATGGGGTATTGACTGGCACACCGAATCTCTACCGGCGCTTTGGCCTCTGCCGGAGGAGCTTCTGCCTCCTCCTCTGTTTCCCCAACGGGCCCTCCTCCTGTGTTGTTGAATCGTGTCAGCTTGCTCTTGATATGGTCTATTTGCCTTGAGGGATTACTGGCTGCGTGGATTTGTACTGGATACGGTGTACTTGGTATTTGTGGGACGCTTGGTGGTGCTTGAGTGGGTTCCTCTTATTTTCCTATTGATAAGGTAGCCTCTTATGGGTCTATATTTCAACTCCTGTGACTGAGCTCCGCCTTAAACTTGGCTTGTTTGTTCATATCTGCGCGTCGAAATTTTGGTTGCTCTTGTCGCACGAAAATCACACCGTTTTGCTTGGAGTGTACTACCGAATGACTCTATCGGTAGACTCGAAGCCTTCGCTTGTTGTAGATATTTGTATTGTTGTTAGATATACCTACTGGAGCAGTTTCTTAGGCTCGAGAGTCTTCTCCCTTGAGTTTCACAGCTGTCGGCCGGTCTTGTTGGGTACCGGTTCTACCCCGGCTCACAAGAGGTCGGTCACTCGAACAGTTGTATCTTGCTCAATTTTCTGAGTTGGGAGCTGCCGCTGATGGTAGCATGTAGTCCTTCGTGTGTTGTTAAAAGTTTGCTATGGTAGCTTGGTCGGTCTTTTGTTGGTTCGGTCGTCGTTTTCAATCGCGTCGATCGGCCTTTGCTCGTAGAGTGGGTACCCAAAACACGCGATCGGCGATTACTCCTTCAATCCTTGTCGTATGACCTTGGATCAAGCATCAATATGGAACGGCTAGCTGTGCTCTCGAAGCTGATGTGCTTGGTTTGATCTGAATCGGTCGACAAAAGTCGATCGAAATCGGTCCCATGCTCCGAGACTTGGAAAATTGTCAGCGCAAAAGCTGACTGTTGAGCATCTGTTGCTTTGCCTTTATAGTGAGGTTGCAGCGCACCTCTGGTCAATACCTTACCAATTTCTCTCAGTTCTCTCTCACTATTACAATACCTTTTTCCATGGACAAACTCAATACAAACTCTTTTTCTTCTCAGTTTTGGGTCTAATAACACTGTAGCTACTAGTAATATCAAAGTTAATTTGTTGATTTGGGCGAGCTGAGCAGAAAGAATTATCTTTCTGGCTGGTTGCTCCAAAATCTGGATTCTGAGAATGCCAGTTTCCTTAAAATTCTACGACGGTGCGGTTTTTTTCTTATCCGGGTCCGCTAAATACCTAGACCGGCCAAACCAATTCAAGGGTATAGTCAAGGGAAGATGGTACCTGTCATGCCGCAAGAGGCACCTCAACCATCCGGTAACCCGTAATCTCCTCGTTGTAGTTCCATGTAGCCACGGTGCTGCCCTAAGCCCTTTCCGTCACTAGTTTCTTTTCTTGTGCGTCGTTATCTGGTGCGGCCTTGTAATCAGCCAAACCGATAGTCCTGGCATCAATGAGCTCCGTTTCGACCAGGTCATACACTTGCTCCACGTCGCTGTCGACCTTTCTCAGTAGAAGTCAACTCTGTCATGGTCGCCTTGCTTTTGGAACAAGCCACGTTGGATGGTCCTGATGTATTGTAGCAATGGTAACTCTTTGGTTGAGCCTCGCATCACTATCAATCTGATCCTCTGGAGCAACTCAATGGGATCCAGTTTGACTGCATCCTCGTAGTGTCCTAGACCTCTAAGCTTGGACTTCATGGCGTCTGTACATTATGTCACCTGGATGTTGGTTGCACCTGTTTTGATAATGTTCTCATAGGATCGGATCGACTTGTCATAGATGGAAGACTTTGCCTTGTACTCGATCAGTTCCAAAGCATCGTAATCTTGCACTTTGGGATCAACAAGTGATACCTGGAGTGATGGCTGGTCGGCTTGGATGGTGCCTGGCTTTTCATGGTCTCAATGTCCAATGAATCCAGTGGCACATCATTACATTCAGGCTTGATCCTTAGTGCCTGGACAATGTGTGTCAGGGTTTCTTCAAAAGGATAATACCGGGTGTCAGCCTGTCCAGTTGGATTGAAGAGGAACTGATCGCTGGAACTCTTGTTCTGTGTCCTGTAGCTGTTGCCTCTTCCTTGATGGCTTCTTCTTGAGGAATTGAATCCCCTAACCCCTAGAAGGTATCTTCCGTCCACCGACGACCACTCTCTCCATGAATTCTCATGGCCGTGGTGTGGAAGCACCTCTTGTGCTTGCTGTTCTTGAAACTACTTGGTTCTGTGGGATACTCCGCATGAAGGAATCGCACACGGTCAACACTCTTGTAGTTCCTTAAAAGCTTCTTGTTGCGTGATAGTCTTCTTTTGAGGTCACTCTTGTGTACCTGTGAGGGCTGGATAGCCTCTCGGTCTTGATGACACTCACAAATAAAACGTGATTCTGTTCTTGGTGGAGCCTTGGGTAGTAGCGAACTGCCTCTATCGGTCTCCTGTCTCTGCTTTCTTGCTGCAGGACCTTGTATTGATGTTAGATGAGTGCACTGAGTGATAACATGACTGGAACAGTTCTCTCGTGAAGATTTGGTTCCTCGTGTTGTTACCGGGATTTCTGTACTTCACGTCACACGAGCGCTGGTTGACTCAAATCAACCTATCTCGCTCAATTTTCGGAGTTAGAAGCTTGCACTGATATCCAGAGTTGCGGCTAGAGGTCTTCTATCGATTGTTGTATGGTACCTTTGGCTTGCAACGCCTGTGTCAGGATCTAGCTTGATCCCCGTCTGATGGCTTCTGCTCGTTGTGATGTGACGTATCGAACTCCCGTTTTTCGCGCGATTGAAGATATCTCGCTGGATAAGAGACGGATTGCCTTGCTTCCAGCACGTAATCTGTGTAGCTTTTTCTCCTTTGTCACCTGTTGCGCGTTGATCTTTCCAGTTCCGGCCGGTAACTGTTAGACGATCGGCAATGGGATTTTTTAGTCTTGCTTACCGCGCGGAGTTGTCAATTCCTCTGTTAAAGGTGTTTGCCTATACAGATAGTGTGGCTGTGTGCAGTATTTGCGCACCTCTCCTCTGTTGCAGTGGTTGACTCAATACACTTTGACTTGATAGTCAATACACTTTGTTACCTTGATATCAATCTCGAGATCGGTAGTAGTAACTCGAGATGGCCTTTTGCTTTTCAGTGTTAGCTAGTAATACTGCAGCTTATTGGGGAGTAATTTGGTTTTGGATTAAGCTGAAAAGCAAAAGTGAGGATTTTCTGGTGGTGCATAGCAATTCTTGTGATTGAATTGGATATAAGGACCCCCGTAGCACTTTAGACCTAAAACTCCCTTGGTTCCTTGCATGATGAATTTACATGCGAACCGGACTAGATGATTAACACACGAGTCAATAGTAAAGAGGTGTCAGGTATGTTTCCTCCAACATATTGCAAGCAAACCCAAGGATTGCATTGAGTACTGCAAGAATAAAGATGACGATTATATCGAACTAGATGTCCCACCCATCAAAAACTAAGGAGCAAGATCTGATCTGGAGGCATTTCAAGGAAAGAAATATTCAGACAATCCTCCACCGCTATCCCGATTTCGCCCGAAAATGTCTAGAGGATTCCATCCAAAGAAAATCACCAATATCTCCCATCTCATCCTCCGACGAAGAGGTGATAAACCACCATCTCATCCTCCGATGAAGAGGATGATAAACCACCTCTTGTGCAACCAACATCTCCCATCTCATTCTCTGGCAAAGATATCCAGGAGCACCCCATTAATCTCAGCAGCCCACTCTGAACAAAGCTAAGAGATTGGATATCTGCTTTAAAGAAACTTCTCAACTATGTGGGTAATTAGCGTTGAACATGCAACTTTGTCTGATTATCTGACCATGGTGAATTTCATGCAACGAGAGTTTGTAACTGAAGCCTTCACCGTGTTTAGACATCAATAAAAAAACTGCAACTTTGTTTGCTGATCCATGAAGATGAAGAAGTAGACGCCAAAGCCTGGTTTCCAATGTGTATAGTCAATCATTACAAAGATGACACTGTAGAATTAGACCAATCCCTCTCAATGGATGGATGCATGCTAATTAGTATGTCAAGCAGTGATCTCATCCAAACGAAAAACCTAAAGAACTCAAGGAGTCGCCTATGTCAACGGCTAGGCATTAACTTAGCAGCTTCCTCTGTAGTTGTAGAAACTTAATTTTTTAAATCAATTAATTATCAAATCCTAGTGAATTATGAATTACCTTCCTTTCCCTCTATATATTTCGTCTCCATAGAGATGACTTGGATGAGGTTTGGGGGCAAGGTGGTCCATTAGGCACGTGCTACTGTAGGAAATTGTATTGGAATTAGATAATGCAATGGCACAGTCAACACCAACGGTCCATGATACACATAAAAAGACTTAACAAAAGGATGGTGTGTCAAACATTGAAGTTTCCTCTTTTCTGCCCGATGTTTAACGGTTCGATCCCAGAAAGAGTGATGAGTTAGCTGACGCGTTACTGGCTGTACTAGTACCGGTACCGGTACTACTAGCTAGTGGTACCGGTAGTAGGGTGATGGTGCCCTCCAAAATTGTTGCATGGGATCGATGCCACTGATGTACATACTGCATTGCAACAGCATCTCTTGCAGCACCAAGATGACAACGCTTCTTTCATTGGTTGTCAAGTGGAGCAAGTTTCTCCACAATAATGTTTAGCTGATGAAACTGGTATCAGTGGTGGCCGGCTGGTGGAGGCAGGTTTATCCAGGATTTGCATGCTGCGCTTGGCAGAGTATCCACATCGTCGTAGTGATACTCTCCTGGTGGATCTAGCTAGGCTCTCCTCCAATCATTCTCCATTTTGGAAGCTTCAGATTCAAACGATTCCACCAAGTCCAACTCCAAGTCGAAGTCCAAGAATACGCCGAGGATACAATAATAATTATAGGTGGAGGGGTACGGGATGGTACCAGGTACCATATGGAGCGAAGTCGGGAACAAGCGACGATGAGAGCTCTAACTAGCTAGCTAGGAAGCACCATGAGATCACGAGCTCGGGTTGACGGCGAAGAAAAGCCCCGCTGACCAAACAATACTTCCCGCTGAAATGACAAACGCCAGAACAAGTGGAGTGCCTTTGAGTCAGCTTTCTTTGCAAGCGACGAAGTGCCGAGTCAATTCATGTTCTATTGGTTTCAGGCTGGCTTCATGATCCTGGATTGCCACTTTGGGCGCCGCTTCACTTGCTGCGAAAGCCTGCCCACAAGAAACATTTATGCAAACAAATATACATGCATTGAGCAGAAGGATATTGGCTTTTGGTTCACGAGCAAGGCTTGGACAATGTCCAAATACAGTAGAAGCAACAGCAGTGGCAACAACTCTCACCTTGACTCCTACATGTAACATATGATCAGAGCGGACTGAGGCCATACCGGTTTTCAGCCGGTCTAATCGCACGTTAACCATTATATGGATCGGCATGTGTTCTGTTGTGATTTCCTCGATGGTGCGGTCTTCTTCGCAATGATCTGCAGCATCGTTGTTGCATTAGCCGCTTGTTGCTCCGTGAAGTAGTGAAGTAGTCATTGTGTGCCATGGTCGCTCGGTGAAAGAGGCTCTGTCCAAGCAGGAAGAGGAAACAAGAAGTCATCGACCAATCCATCCGTTGAACGGAAGCGGAAGCCGCTAAGAGGAGCCTGTCATTGTGGAGGTGCCTTCAAGAGGAGCAGCCGCTGTACTCTGTACAGATGAGATAGCATCATCTTGATAGAGTAAAGGTAGAGCTATCGAAATAAATGAACAACAGAGGAAAATACGAGTGGCTTTCATGTTTATCATTCATCTTCTGGTTGTTGGCTAATGGAAAGAAAAGAGAGGGTAAATGCAACCTCTCCGAGGACTCAACAGGACACATGAAATAACTGTTGATCGATCAGTCAGTCCTCTCCAGTTGCTCATAAATTACACTATCGAACAACAAAAGCTATGCCCTTTTCTCGTCACTCCACAATGGCCGAAACATCCAGTTCACCATGGCTATTCCATAGGAAGATAACACCGAAACAGCATCCTCCTCGTGAATCCGGCTCTGTCATCCGCATAGGTCAGAAGGAGAGAGCCACTATGGGTTGTCCATGGTCAACACTATCATGCAAGGCAATGCTCGTCCATTTGAAGTGGCAGCCACAAGATCCAACCACCACACACCATTCTTTTAGTTTTCCAACCATGCTATTCTAGGCCACATTCCTACAAGGCATAAGGTATTTGGCAATAGACTAAAAAAAGAGTGGATATTGGTTAGCAGCTACTGGTACAAGTCCGGCACCGGTCGATGGCAGCTTTGAATCGATAAGCCTGCAGGCTGTCTATATTCGAGTAAGTCAACTTTTGCGCGAGGAGACGACCTGGAAGGCTCCCAATTCAGAGATAGTGTAGCCGTAGTTAGGAACAAAGTATCTTCTCCAATAATGATCCCTTCTTGAAGACGAACATCCTCATCACAACCTGCCTGATGATATCCAGGGTGTTTTGCATGAGCATGCTTCTTTCCACAGTAAGGACACTTGATCTTCGTGGTACCCTGCTTTCTAAGCGCAATTGGAGTACCATAGCAATCCTGCAAGTACTCCCTCATCTCCTCCAAGCTCATGGGAATCCCGTCAGCAGTAGGATTAAGGTCCTTCATTGTTGACTCTTTCTCTGCCATCTTTCACTTTGAAATAATCAGTAAGCTTTGTCTGCCTCACAGAAACTTTATGAGCTCCAGCCTTAGCATTTGTAGAAGACCCTAAACAGCTAGTAGTTCTAACCTTGCTAGTAGTCTTAGTAACCTCCCATGAATTAAATCTAGACAAATGGTTCATCCTATAAGTTTTGCTTAATTAATAGTACTCATCTTTCTCTGCATCTGAGAGGCTCCTCCACTCTTCTCCCAACATCTTAGCAATCTCTCCAAAAGACAGATCATGGTTCTCCTCTTTAATCTCGTGATAATACTCTTTAGTGTACAACATATAACCCCGCAAGGGCTTCTTGACCCTCTTACTCTTCTTGCAAGGTTTTTTACAACAACAAGAACAACATGTTGTAGTCTTTCCCATACTTTTAGATGCGTTTTATGAATCTCCAGCGTACCCAGTGTTCCGAGTATCCGTAAGCTAGTGTTCCGTGTATCCGTAAGCTAGTGTTCCGGCAGTGACGTTTCAGTCAACCCGTGAGTATCGAGTCCCACCAGTTAACACATTGTCGTCACTGGTATGTCACCGGTCAAACCACGACTAAAATGCGAGACACTCGCTGTTAGATACTTAGACCATTGAGAATCAATTTATTCAGTTAAGTTTAGTTAATTTTGATTAACCCTAATGAAACCCCTATCCACCTCGATCTCCCGTCCCCCCAAACCGACGCCTTTGGTGTTGAAGACTCACCCTCTCCATTAGCAAAAACTGTCTTCCAATACTGGAAACGGTTGATATTCTTGGAAGAAACATGGTAAGGTTGTAGTGGTTCCCGGTCCCTTGGTTAATCGCCGAATGGTGGCTAAAAACTTTCGGATGCAGTCTGTTACTCTGGAGTAAGAGTAGTTTAAAAGTAGGTAGAACCATCCTTACTTAAATGGGGGACGAGAAATTAGGGGTGGTTCCCCTTGTGTACTCACCTTTAAGTGAAAGGAGAAGATTTACTCAAAGCAAGATCAAAGATCGATTCGATTCGAGTCAGAGTCGAGTCCAGTGTCAGTTGCCACGGAAGGTTGAATATCAACCTCCCCAGGGGCAGCAACCACTGGCAAATTGAGCGCGATCCTGGTGGTCCGAGTTATTGCCAAACTGAAGAGATGTGCCGATGTACCGTATCAATCCATTGTCGGACTTCCCCGGGAACCTGAGCTTGTCACCGAACCACAAATAATATGTAAAGCCCCATCTCCGACATCTCTAGCTAGATACTAGGTACCGGTACTAGCTAGCTAGAGTAGTGGCTGGCTAGTAATAGCCATGATAGCCACATGTAGTGCTGGAGAGAGGAGAGAGGTATGCATAGATGCCGTAACAGTAATAGCCCATCTCGGTGCAAAATTCTAACTAACGCTGTCTTCCCTGACGGTACAGCTACGGGACTAACGTGAAGTTTAGAGCAAGACCAAAATTCGGATGGAGTTTCGGCAGCTAAAAAAACACATCCACGAATATTTTCCGTGATGAGCCCTGCAAAACGCTACTGCGTAGCCAAGTACCGTGGAAATACTGGCGTTTCTCGGACTCTTGAGTCTGTACATTGTACTCCAAATCTGAGAACTACAGTTAACGCTCGCTTATATTTATAATCTTATATTTATTCGCTCTATAATATTTATTATATCTCGAGTTCCCCCCCCCCAGTCACGAGTGACCGTGAATGACGTCAGTTCTCTGCCAGTCCGCGCAAATCTTCGTTCGTGGGGTTTTTCATGGTGTTTTCGCGAGATTTGCGCAGAATGGCAGAGAGGAGACAAAAACAATTCTCTGAGGATGTGCTGCAGATGGGGGAGAATTGGATTGAAATTGAAGATGAGCCTGAAGTCATCAGTGCAACCATCGACGAGGAGATAGAAGAGCTGGAAACGACAACAACCGAAGCCGAACTGGCTGTCCTTGATGATGAGGAGCCTAAACGCAAACATGATGGCACTCTCCACTCGTTCTTTACTAGTGGTTAGTAGCAGTAACGCTCTATATTTAGACACACTGTTATATTTACTGGATTCCTGAATCCCCCCCTGTATATATATCTGAATGTTGACTGTACCGGTACATGCATCACCAGAAGCGGAAGGTTCGTTGAAAGAACAGCTGGCCAGAAAAACAAGGGGAAGCCGTACGGTAGAAGTGACTGATCTGGCTATTAGTCTAATAGTGTACAGAGTTATTGACACGCAAAATGAACGGAGTAATGCAACCCGATGCATCAATGAAGGAGTATCTGACCCGATACCCCTCGAGCGTCATTAATTAATTAAAGAACCCGCAGGAGGATTCGTGGGGTGTCCAACGGTGTAATATGGTATCCAATCAGGCACGTCCTCTAGCTAAAGAATAACTAGCTTGAATCTGCGTCCCTGCCCTGTCGGCGGCATGGACTCGGCATGTCGGCATATGTCCCACGTATGAGACCCGTACCAGGTAATGGGAAGACTGCAGAAGAGTGGGGGGTACGGTACCGCTATGCATAAGCGTCAGGACTCGAGATTGTCCGATCCAATCAACTTCCAAAGAAGGGTCGTTGATGTAGCTTGCTTCTTTTCGTCATTTATTAATTTAGTCCCAGAGTCGCGACATAAAATGTCTTGTGCAGCTTATTAATTAAACAGGCAATTTCCCCGGAGTGACATTCCCGCGAACAAACTCCGAGAGACAGTCGCCACCGCCCACCACCCGTGCTGGGACGATTGATTGATTCTAGATTCTGATTCCGCACCGCGCATCAAGTATTCCCCTTCCTCTCCTCGGCAAACCTCCAGGAGCACTCATAAAATCAGGATGAGGAGTTACAAGAGCAATCATCTGGGTCAACAGTCCAAGCTTGCCAAGCAACTGACAAAGGCAGCGGCAGCCATCAGGATCCCAGACGACGACGAGTCGGAGAGAAGTCTCAAGATGACTAGCATACCGGAGGATGTTGATGACCGAGACGATCAGCAACTGCAGGATCAGGAATCCAGCGACAAGCTCATGGAGCGCTTGAATGCCCCAGTTGTGCGAAACGACGATGCTGTCACAACAATGCGGATGCAAATGATTCGTGAGCTGTGAGTGATGTGATGGTTCAGATTGACAAACTATGATGCTTGATATTGACTCTCACCTGTTCTTTGTTCCTATGCTTTGCCATCCGCAGCACGCGTCGTCTAGAGGCAAAGAAGCAAAACATGAATGAAGCTCAGAGAAAGAAGATCCCATCTGTAGCCATCAAACTAGAAGCACACTTGTTTAGCAAGGCCAACGGATGCCTGCACACATATCGAGATCCTGCCACGTTGCAACAGCGCTTCAAGGGGATCCTGACGGCACTGCTAAGGCGCAAACTGGAACAAGCCCACGCAGAGGCAGCGATGACGATGGATACGCCCTCCAATCGGCTAGAGGCTCTGACCGAGGCGGGGGTAGACCCAGCAGTAGTGGGGCAGGTCTACTTTTTGGTCCAGCAAATAGCGCATCTTCAGGAAGGAGTACCAATGGACCAGACACCTGCCCCCAAAGGTACCAAGTTCCAGTGCTTGCTTGACATTGAAGGAGGGCAGGTCATCCCCAAGGAAGTCAAAGGAATATTTGTGAATGTCCCCATTGTCAATGCTTATATGTACACACCAATGCATCGATTAGGTGAACACAACTGGCCTCGTCTGGTAAAGCACACGGAGAAGGCAATTCGAGATTATCACAACTTTATTGCCGAGAAGAAGGCAAAACTTCAATCTAAAGGGGGTTGAATTTCAACTGAAGCAACCAAATCAAGCAAACATACATAGCAGCTAGCTAGGGCACAATAGCATCCATTCCATGTACACTTTCTGCACAAGTATTCTCGATACAGCTAGCTAGCTAGCTGACTAGTCGTAACAAAAATCTGGCTAAGGAACCTATTATTGGCTGGT
The DNA here is from genome assembly GCA_903772945.1 of Seminavis robusta. Lineage (NCBI taxonomy): Eukaryota > Bacillariophyta > Bacillariophyceae > Naviculales > Naviculaceae > Seminavis > Seminavis robusta. The sequence goes on from CAICTM010002124.1 coordinate 10,752, forward strand.
CGCCGCTGGTGCATCGCATATCAACATTGTGGCTGGGCACCTGGCTGTAGCCGTCTACTATTAGTGTGCAATATCTTATCCTCTGGCTCCAGTACAGTATGATAAATAACGACCACTCTTCCGAGGTGGTCGTTGCTGGCAACATCTCCACCTATTATACTCTGAACCTCTATCTCATCAAGTCGATCTTTCCGGTAGCTTTGAAGGCCCCACAGCTTGAACTTTGCAGCTCCTTCCGTCAAAGGCACGGAGTGGTGCGGAAGCAAAATAGCCAGCTGTCAGTGAGTGCAGTACTGTCTTGTGGACTCTTCGCAGCAAGGAGTTTTGAGAGAGTGTCATGAGACAGATCCATTCTGCTCCAATTGCAAGTCATTTATTTCATTTTCCATCTTGACTACTGTAGACAGAAAACAGAAGCCTATTGCCAAATCGGAAGACTTCCAAGTGATGGGAGCCAGACAGCATTAAACACATCCATTGGACACTGAGTTTGCTTAAACGGAGTAATTATTTTCAAGCAAGAAACAAGAAGCACAAAAGATTTCTTTGTTCTACACGCAAGTAGAATGCATGTAGCTAGGACTTTTTGCCTTCAAACAAGCAAGTCAATTACGGTGTCCACCAGTACTTGAGTAAACTTATTGCTCCTTTTCCTTTCACAATAGTTTCACGGAAACTCGGAGAAATCAATGAGAACGGTGTGCAAACGGCGTGTGAAGTCTCGAAAAGCAGCTTTTGTATTGTGTGACACCTGTTTCTGCGTCCCAAAACAGTATGTCAGTGACGTTTTGGAAAGCTATGACGTAAACCACGCTTAGCAGAACCTTCTCGTTTCTGACGCAGAAAACCAATCATGTATGCGAATGAATCGAATCGAATCGAATCGAATCTCAACAGCGAATACCGCCAACCCTAGTGAATTAAACTTTGGAGAAAGTGTGGTATCATTGAAGTTCAATTTTTGCCGCCAAAACCCCCCTCAAAATCAAAGGCGATACTTGGTACGGTAGCTACCGTAGCGGCTTGTATCGATAGTGGTACCAGTACCCTACTCATCTATCATCATCAGAAGATTGCACGGCACCACCATGACGGACAAGGTTTGCATAACACTGGGCAGTGACAGTGAGACCAAGCGAGCCCTTGGCCGCTTTCGCAATCTGAGTTTCAAACTGAAGAATGTGGATTCGTCGATTGAAGTCAAGGCCACTCGCAACTTTGCCGCATCCGTGTTTGACTGGGAGGATTTGATGACCAGCGTGGCGGCATTGCCTCGTCTCTGTACGTTTCGCATGAAGTTGCTCCGTAGCGGCGCCGCTGTCCCAAGTCGCTTCATGGAACCCTTGTTGGAGAATAGCAGAACGTTATTATTAGTGTCATTGGTTTTGGTGAATGTCAATTGGAGTGGACCGACTCTTGGCCTGAAAGAATTGGCTTCGCAGCTACAGGCATTGACGAGTCTGCGGTTGGTTTGGTGCTGTACCAACTCGGCCAACCAAGCGGGAAATGATTGTCTGTCGCATTTCTTGGCGGGCATTGCCCAAATCAAGACTTTGAAATCAGTGACATGTGCCAATTGTGGGTTTGCACGAGAGCCGTTGATCTGCCAAGCATTGGTGGCACTCATGAACAATCGCAGTCTGGAGAACTTGACCATCAAAAATTGTCACAATGTCACGAGCAATACATTGCTGTCACCATTGCAGGAACTCCAGGAAAATAATAACAACACAACCAAACTGAAACAACTTACATTGGATCCGTGGGGTTCGTTTTTGGACGACTGTCTCGTTAGAATAGGAGAAATGCTACTGGTCAATCAAACATTGCAAGACTTGTCCATGGATTGTGGCGATGCCAGTCTCATGCCCATTGCCACGGCCCTGGATACCAACCGGACACTCCAAAACTTTTGTTTGTTTGGAATGGATCGACAGTTTCAGCCGCCTGACGCCCTTGTGGCTCACAAATTCACACACGCCCTGAAAACCAACTACGTCATGCGACATGTCAAAGTAGCGGGTACGGAAGCGTATTGGAGTCATGATATGGATTACTACTTGCGCCTCAACCGGGCAGGCCGCCATTTGTTGTTCGAAAACGAAACGGCAACGGCGGCAGATTGGATCCAGGCATTTATCGATTGTTCCCATGATACGCCAGCCGTGTACGAACTGATTCTTCGCAATCCGTCGGCCCTGACTAGCACTGTGGAACTGCCACCAGCAAGTCGCCAACCGGATAAGGATCGTTCAACGCCAAAACATGTGGATGGCGAGGATGACGACAATGATAGCTCCGGCATTCCACAGCAACAAAAGAAGAGAGGCAAACAACAACAAGTCGACCGTGACTTGAGCTCTTCGGAAGATGCATCCTCCTGTAAAGAGAAATCTCACCTTCCAAAGAAGAAACAACGGCGGCGACAGAGCCATTCATCGAGCTCCTCCTCGGGCTCAGAGTCACCGATGGTACGAAAGCCAAAGAAAACCAAAGCAAAGCGGCGACAGAGACATCCATCGTCCAGCTCCTCCTCGGGCTCAGAGTCACCCATCGTGCGGAAGCCAAAGAAATCAAAGGCGTCGTGTTCTAGCTCGGAGGATGACAGTGATGATAGCTCAAGCCAGATGCGTCGTCGTGCACGCCAAAGGGGCAATGCTAATACTAAGAAGGGGCGAACAAAGTACGCTTCGATGCTAGATTCGGATGAGGAGGACGACTACGACTTGAAACGACAATCTCGAAAGAAGAAGCGGGTGACTAGCACTAAGTCCTCCTCCTCGAGCTCAAGTAGTGAGTATGAGCACATTCATTCGTACAAGCAACAATCTCGCAAGGTGAAGAACAACAAGAACAAGCGGGGAACACATGAGCGCTCTGGCAACACAAAGAAGAAGAGGGGAACATTGTCCAAGAAGTCGGATGTTGTTGAGGACAAGACTGGTTTCCAGCAGTGGCTCGAAATGGAGAAGAAAAAGAAACAGGGACGGGGACGTGGCAAATGCTACAAATCAGAGGATAGTGATGACAGCAGCGATTGAAAAATGGCACAAGCAAAGCTTCCAGGCAGTGTAGAAGGGACGGGAACAGAGCAGGGGCGTTCGGATGGGAAATCTCTAACACTCATCACCGGGGCAACGGACGGGGTCCTAGGGCAATGGAGGCGTCCCAGAACACCGGCTCTTGTGTAAGTGTAGCAAAGGGAAAGCTTCAAATAACTCCACAACGCAAAATCACATTTTCTAAATGACAAAGGAAGACTTGGTTTTACACTTCTTCTATTATTATTACTACTACTACTAAAACTACCTTGTGCCCTACCTGTGTACCGTGCCGTACTGTACTAATGACACCACAAACTGGGTGCTTCCCGCAACAGACCATAATAAATCTGATGTCGTTCCACTCGCTGTCCTTGTTGAATGACATATTTCATGTGTTTGAGCGTGGCCAATAGCACAATGACTTGTTCCAAACTGGCCGTGTTTTTGCGAATGTACTTGCGCCCGAATCGATTCATGGCGGTCCAGTAAAGAATATCTTGCCGATAGCGAGATGGTGGCACCGTGACGCGTTTCAAGGATGTATTGTGATTTTCCAGTGCCACGTCGAGTTGACAAAAGTCGACCTGTTGCTTACTACAGCCTTCCAAGTTCCATTCGGTTAAACTGGTATTGTGTGCGAGTGCCAACGTGAGTTGTTTGGTATCAAAGGCCGTGCCGACCAGTGTCAGAGATGTCACCGTGTTGGCGTGCAAAATGGCTTGCACCAGTGTGGTGTAATCCACAGTTTCGTCCCACATGGCCGTCATTGCGTGAGTAGTAGTGGGATGACGATGTAAAAGGGATAGTTTGGTGACACTCGTGTTGCGTGCCAGACAGTTGGTGAGAGGATCTATATAGTCCTTGGCCTGTACAATGTTGGTGGTGGTGGTGGGCAAGTTGAGGCTCAAGTAACGGATGGATGTGTTGGTCTCTAGGCACGACAGCAAAAAGGTCCATCCTTCCAAATCCCATTCGACATGTTTGCATTCCAACACGGTCAGCTGAGGAAGCAATTTGGACAAGGCAGTGGAAACTACCAGAGATGTTTGTCGTTGGTTGTGCCTTTGGTTGTTGTTAAGCTGTAGTTGTTGTGGTTGTCTTTGGTGCAGTTGGTTTTTGAGCTGAAAGAAGCGAACCTTTTTGGGCACTCGACTGCAGACCGTGTCTCGTACCGTTTGAGAAAATTGGTTGGAGACTTCCAGGACCGTGTCGAGAGGAGTGCTTCGTCGGTCCACCGAAGTCATGACGGTGCCTTCGGGGTAGGCTTCGACGAGACTTGTAACGTCGTCCGTACTGCAGCAACGTCGAGTGCTTCGTGTGGTTGCGCTGCCATCCAGCAACATGTGCAATGGCAAATCTCCCCGTGCGTTCTTGACCGCCGCGGCACGAGGAAACTGATGGACCAGAAACGCAACCAGACCTGGAATGGGACGACGGGCCGCAACCGTCGCACAAGCCACGTGCAATGGAAAGTTGCCCGTGTCATAGTGGGGTGTCTCGACACTCTGTGGGAATTCTCGACAAAATTCTTGAACAAAGACCAAATCCATTCCTTCCTCCAAAAACAGCATCAATGGAGAAATCTGTCTTCCATGACGATCGAACGATTCCAACGCCAGTGATGGATGTGTCTGACAGAGCATCCAGATAGATTGGCATTGGCTTCTCACGGCTTGACAACGAAACAATCCGCCAATGGCTTTTCTAGCATCTTCGATTCCCATGGTGCTGGTATCCAACAAGAGATCCTTACTACTAGTAGAAGTATTTGATAATGATGTACTGGTAGCTTCCCTCATCCTGCATGCACTTACTTGATCATCAGCGGTACTTGGAGACAGATGATGTTCATTGATGTCTTGCTATTGATATTTATTACCGTACACTATATATTTTGATAAAGACCTGAAAGAAGTCCAATGCTTGCATGCAGCTGCACATCGACCTCTGCTCGTTGCCTTCTGTTGTTCTTTGGCAGTTCCGTCATTTGATGATGGCCAAACGAAATTCGCTTCTTTCGAACTCTCAGTGCTTGTCACCCTCGAGAACTCCAAAGAAAGATCCAAAAGATCGAAAGATACCATTTTGCAAGCCGTGATTGAATCCAGCCAGCCACCAAGGAAAGCAGGGGGAAAGGTCGAGGGCAACAAAGTTTGGTTGGGGACACCGCACCATGCATGGAGTTACCAGTACCGTGCAATGGAGGTGTACGGTACTGTAAGGGTGGACCGGTTGGTTGCCACAATCAATATTGACCATGATATGATTCATTGGACTCTAGAACCAGGAGCTCTTTTGAATTTAGAAATGAAGAGTGCAAGATCTAGCTAAATGTAAGTTGTTGAAAGATGCTGATCCTATTCGAGTTTTTCTTCAGCCACAGCTGGGATCAGAACAACTCGCATATCTACCGGTAACGTACCACAAAGGGACTAAATGAAAGAACCTTCACCAATACCAGATGACAACCTTGGCACGCATTGCTTCCTTCGGATCAGATGGGCACCTACCTTCAAAAGTACCGGTACAAGGTCAAGCGGCACAGACAGACAGCTCTACAGTACTAGTAGGTCTTTGAACACTTCATCACCTTCCCTGGAAAAGTTTGATGAAGCACCTGGGCTTCCAACCTGCTACAGTATGACATACTAGTATCGGTAGTCGGTGCCTTGGTACAGACTTTGGGTTTGGTTGGGATTCTATATTGTTCCATTCTGATCTATTGTCGGAGCTATTGTCGGTGAGGTTTCACTACCGGTAAATCAAGGTCTCCTCAGCAGTGCTCTGGCCTTATTGTTAGAACAATTTTATAATTCATTCTCTTTGTGTTGCTAGCGATATCACCGACGGCGAGGTTTTTATTAAAACGATGTCCCAAACTCTGGACTCTCGAAAACTCACAAACTTACTACCAGTACATGTATTTTAAAACACCAATAATAACACGCTTCTCCCAAGCCATCAAGAGCTCCCATCGACCACTCTCTCTCTCTCTTCGACCAGCCATGAGCACGTCCACGCAAGATAAAAATGATGATCTCGTTCAGAGCGTCGCGGGTGTGACTTCTGACGATCAAACCAATGCTGCCGAACGGCGAGCCAAGGGTGAATTTGTGAGAGGCATCAGTACAGCTCGAAACTGGATATCCGGCGAACAAGGCGCCATGTTCCCTCCAGCCAAGGATCGCTATCACCTCTACGTCGCCTATAATTGTCCCTGGTGTCATCGTGTCCTGTTGGGCAGAGCCATTATGGGATTGGAAGATGTCATCACAGTGGATGTTTGCTTTCCCAATCGCTCCAACGAAGACGAACCCAGGGGTCCCAACTTGTGGAAATTCTGTCCGGAAGGACAAACATCACCCATGAATACAGGAGCCTTTATCAAGTTTGACGAATGTACCGATGACACTGTCAATGGCAAACGGTACATCAAGGAAATTTATGAACTGGCAGGGATTGACGATCAAAAATCAGTGCCAATCTTATTCGACAAGCAAACCAAAACAGTTGTGAGCAACGAAAGCGCTGAAATCCTGAGAATGATGGGTACTGTCTTGAAACCATTGGCCAGTCGTCCGGTAGATCTTTATCCGGCAGAAGTCGCCGCTGAAATCGACCATCTCAACGATTGGATCTACAAAGAAATCGCCAATGGCAGCTACAAGGCTGGATTCTCTTCCAACCAGGAAACCTACGAAACTGCCTACAAAACCTTCTTTGCAGCTCTCCAAAAGCTGGACGAAGAGGTGCTGTCAAAATCAGCTTTTCTGGCGGGAGATCATGTCACGGAAGCTGACATTCGTCTATTTCCAGCTCTCTTTCGATTTGATCCAATCTACTACTCACGGTTCAAACTGAATCAGTCCTTCTTGTGGGAGTACCCCAATGTTTGGAAATGGATGTCTCGTATGATGAACTTGGAAGGAATGGAACCGGTGTCCAATGCGGCTTATCTGCGCCATTGTAAGCAGGGTTACTTTGGTCGAACTGGAAATGGAACCGTTCCTGTGGGGCCGCTTGGATACCCAGAATGCTACAAGAGCCCTTCACCACCCTTTGCCAAACAATCTTAGTTTTTCTACAGGACGATAAGAGGATCCTCCATGCCCAACTCTTAGTATCACAACTAATGCTACACAGAACCAGCACCGCTTAGCATACATATACATGAAGTTACTACAGTAGTTACCTCACTTAACTAACACATAAAATGGGAGATAGCCAGCAGCAAAGA
>CAICTM010002125.1:0-18029 GCA_903772945.1 Seminavis robusta
CTTTCCCAGTCCATCTGAGCCAGATCCTGTCCAGGCTCCAGTGTGGTTGATACCTCCAAGCCGAGGGGCTTCTGTAAGCTTGGTCTTCTCTTTGGTTTTCCCAATGTGCTGGAGGAGCTCCTGGAATTGAACTGCGGTCAATGGTGCTGCAGTCATGGTTGGAGGATCAGATGGTGGGATGATTGGATCAGATTCAAAGAAGGCTTGTCTGAAGCCTTGTGGACTGAACAAGGATGCTGGTGCTGGCGCTGCTGTTGAAGATGAAGATGCTGAGGCAGAGGAAGCGTCGTCAAGGTCCATTAATAGCTGATGGAATAAGAGGCAGTGAAAATCAACAACAGTGCTGCGGCAACAAGAGGAGCGGCAACAAGAGGAGGCCGTGGATATCCAGTCAATCGAGTCAATCGAAGATGGAATTTATGAGCTTTCCAACACTTCGAGTTGCTTGAATCGCTCGTTTGAATGACAATCGATCGCGATCTTGACCTCTCGTACGGAGCGATTGATTGCTCCGTACGATCCGTACCGTGGTCGTTCAAACGACAAACTGCAAGCCAGTTTGCTGCAAGCCAAACCAAACGACCAATGCCGTCCTGGGTAAGCAGAGACCAACTGCCGATTGATCAACAACAACAACACGGAGACCCACACGGAACGAAGATCCATCGCGATCGCTCGTGTTTTTGGTGTTTGAGTTAATGAAAAAGTGAGGAGTTTTCTTCGAAGATATAAGGCAAGCATGACTCAGCCAATTCGAATCGATAATAAAGACCCTCGAAGCATGATTCAAGGCATGACACACAAGCCGACCTTATGTATGCTCGAGAGCTCATTTTCATAATTTTGCTGCTGTTAACTCGGCCGATCGATCCTCGACTGCTGTTAACTCGGCCAATCGATCCTCGATCCGTGCTGAAGATGTTCTGGTACCGGTGGGATAGAGATTAGCAGTAGCAGTAGCAGTGGCTCCTGTGACAGAGATAATAGGAACCTCATGAGATTACGATCGTCAATGGATTAGAAAGGTGGAGATCCCATAGGAGTCCATGGTATAATATAGGATCCTCATCGCGATTCGATCGACGACAGGATGGAACGTCCTTGTTGAATTACGATCGCAACAGCATAAAGAAAGGGATCAAGGATGTTAGACATCCAGGTAGGCAATGATTGAAGTGTTGCTACGAGCGAATCCAGTCGAGAAAATGGTTCACTATGATAACAGAGATAGACAATGAAGAATAAGAATGATAACATCTCATAACCTCGCATGCTACCATGCGCAATACCATGTGCATTGACTAGTCTAAGGATCTAAGAGAAGTAAAGTTTGTATTTCCAAATAAGTGAGCAGTTATTGATTATTTTCTAGAATAAGCCTGCTAATTTGTAAAGCTGAAGCTGAATTTAACTTATCCGTCGCAATACCATTTCATGGAGTGGACAGCATATTTTTCCCTTGAAAATGGCATACCGAAAGAGAGAGAACTTCTCCATCCTGATCCTGCAGCTGTCAGCGCAATGCATAGTCTCAAAAGATTTTTGATGCAACATACGAACAGACTGAATTAAGGCAGATTGTGCCAGAGTCGAAATCAGTTAAATAAGGAAGAGCAAGAACTGCCTCAGCCTTCTCGACCAAGTGCTCCGACCCAGTCGATGGTACTTTGGAAAGTGGCAATGGACGACTACGAAGTAGAACTTCGTCCCGACGCTAAATCCTATTACACTAGGGCTCACCCTACTCCACGGGTCCACACCAACACTCTCAAGACAGAGTTGAAGTCTCTGCGAGCAGGAGCACTCAAGAAGTGAATCGTTCCGAGTGGCGGCACCAACTTTTATCATTCCAAGAAAGAGGATCTGTACGATTCATCTCTGATTCCGGGACCGAACAAAAGGATCAAGCGGAAGCCTTATCCTATCCCAAAAATACAGGACATCTCTTAAATCTAGATGATTCAAGTACGCACTAGTCAGACCTGAACATGGGACACTTATCACATCGAGCTGTCACCTCACTCGAAGCAACACTGTACCATTGTACTCCCGAGGGGAAAGCACGAGTACCAGAGGTTGCCAATGGGCCTATGTAATAGTCCCGACATCTTCCAAAGGAAGATGAAAACATGCATGCATGACTTAGAAAATGTCCGTGCATACATTGATGATCAACTCATCCTAACTGACGACGATCTGGTAGATCACGTTGAATAGTTAGATGAATTTTTCCAAAGACTTCAAGAAGTCGGATTTAAAATCAACACTACCAAGGCCTTCCTCGAAGGGAAGAACTTGAGTATCTAGACCATTGGATTACTCGAGAAGGAATCCAACCCTTAACTAAAGGACAATAGATGCGATCCAGATATCGCTCCTCCTACGAATAGGAAGGAACTTCGTAGATTCATTGGACCAATGAACTACCAGCCAGATACATGAATCAGACGATCACATGTACACTTCATTGCTGGACAATGATTGATCCCGTAACACATGTACACTTCATTGCTGGACAATGATTGATCCCGTAACCGAATGGTTCAGGATTACCAAGGTCTGCTCCAAGACAGCAGACGAAGTAACCATCGTTCTAAAACAGACGCGGGTTACCCAGTATCCATGACCGGCTGAGGTTATCATGGACAGAGGACGTGAGTTCCGCGCAGAGGTCAAGTAGAATCTCCGGGATGAACATGGACTTCGTCGCAATTTCACGCGCGTCAATCGTGACAAGATTCACAACATCCGTTTCGAAGCAAACTGGAAATACATCAAGGAACGTCGCCAACGACTTATCCAGGAAAACAACGATAGGGAGAACACGACACGTGTCCCTCATCAACACAATGTCAACGATACTGTGATGATTCATCAGTATCAGCACCGCAAGTACGGTCAGCCAAAGTACAAAGGTCCTTACCACATAGACCGAGTCAATAACAATGGCACTGTACGGCTCCGACATGCTACCGCCAATAGCGGCACAGTCTACCAGACTTGGAACATAAGGTATTTACACCCATACAAGGCCTGATCCCCTTGTAGGATTGCCATCGTGCGACGCACATGTCTACATCCAATCTCCGGAGAGTGCCCCGCACTTTTTGTCCGATTGATGTCGTGCCTTCTGTGACCCTTGTCAGGGGCGAATGCAATACACGGCTCTTAGCCTTATTCGCGACTCGATCCTAGATAGGGTTTGAGTTCGACTCATGACTGAGTCTTTCGTGAATAGTCATTGAGACAGGGTTCTCATGACCGCTAGTCATACTAGGTCGATGGTGAATCTCTCCACGCTACTAGATAAATGCTAGACGAATCTTCCACGCGTTCCGTTTTTGGATCGTGGAGTGACGTTTTTGGATCGTGGAGTGAGTAGGATTGCTACCGCAACCTACTCTATCACACTTTACAGTCTCCCGCGGGAGTTCAGATCTACGATCCTTTGTCTACGATCCTTTGATTGTGGATCTCTCTCGTTGATTAGTTTTCATAGCTTTCTAATCCTCTCATAACTTTCATTCTCTCAAACTCAAAACACTCGGAAAGATCTTTACACTAGCATTTAGCGTAGTGCACTCGGGTATTTCCCACAGTCAAGTCCGCTGATATGATCCAAGAAGCCATTATAGTAGATATTGGCTGGTACCGGGTAGCTTCATTCACAAACCGGGTAGCTTCATTCACAAACCGAACAGCGATCGATAGGAGGAAGATCAAAACTCCAGGCATCCACAGTGGATCCAATTCTTCCAACCAATATGCCTCGAATCCTCTAACTGCCACAACTACATCAGTCGTGAGATCAAGCATCTCAGGCGTCACCATCTTTGAGGTGCCTTCGTCCACAAATTCCCAACTTTCCGGGCGCAGCCCGGAAAGTTGGCGGGGAGCCTGGAGAAAAGGAGGAGAGTTGGGAGAATTGGGAGAGTTCATCTTAGACGTTACGATGTGCATTACTGCTCTGTCTACATGTTAGCTCTCCAGGAGTTTTCCACTTGCTTTGGCTGTGTCCCCTGAAACGTGATAGTTATCTTTCCAAGTTCTCCAGCTAACTTTTATAGCAAGTTGGCTGAAGCAAGGTGTGGTTTTGGGAAAAGAGCCCTCTTTTTGGGTGTTTACGAGCTATTTGAACAGGGCTCGAGGTCCACCGGAGAAGAGCCAGACAGCTCCTTTGGAAGCTGCCTCCCACCTCCCACACTCATGTACTGCTACCAGAATCTGATACATTACACCAACACGATGGCATGAAGGTGGCTGGTGCACATCAGTTGCACAATGGTGGCTTGTGCACATCAGTTGCACGTCCGACGGGGCTACAGTGTTTCTGTCCGACGGGGCTGCGGTGTTTCTGTTGTTGACCGAGTGTTGGATTTTTCTTGCTTTGGCTGGAGAAGCGGAGCCCTGCCCGTCAATCATATGGTACCCGTCAATCATATGGTATCTGTTCAAAGCGACGTTGACTATCAAGCTGGCACCCCCTCATACGGTCCCAAAGCTCAGGCAACACTCACTGCCTCATTGAATTCCTATTGCAAACAGGAGAAAAATCCAAGCTTAGCCAACAAAATCGATTCGAACGAGATAAGCCTATTATCAAGAGTGTTATTGAAGGTGTAGATTCGAAAGCTGAAGGTGTAGATTCGAAAGCCATCCGTCATTGAATTGTATGGACCTGAAGGTGTAGATTCGAAAGCCATCCGTCATTGAATTGTATGGACCGCGGGAAGGCAGTCAGATCTCGGCCATCAACAGGTAACTTGTTCTTTAATTCTTCGAGTTGATTGATTGCACCTCTGTTATCTAAGCCTCACTCAAGCCGACCATTTCCGGTGCAGATTGGAAAACCATCCCTCGTGGAATTGGAAAACCATCCCTCGTGGAATTCTATGGACCATGGGATGGCAGCCACTTCTTGGCCACGGACGGTCAAGTTGGTGGATGTGAAAAACAATGGTAAGTCGCGGGTTTTCTTCAGTTGAGTACAGGAAACAAAATTCATATCTATTTGTTGTTTTCTCTGCTGCACTGCCGACAGCCGATGAAATATCGTTGTCGCGTCACAAAAGGAGAGGCTGCTGTCGATTGATCGGCTGCTGTCGATTAATCGCTGATTGATCGGCTGCTGTCGATTGATCGCTACGGAGTACGGAGGAGACTGTTAACTCAAGCCCCATCACCAGCTTGACAATCAACCATACAATCAACCATGACAGGAGGCTACATGACAACTCGTAAGCACAGAGGTTAGTGGGTCCTCCCATTGGATTCATCCCTCCATATTAGTTCCTAGTGTTTTGGTGGTGATTCCTGTGTCGGTACCCATTTTCCATGTCATTGAATGGCAACAATCGACAAGAATTTTGAGAAACTGACCGTACCATCTAGCCGATGATGTGGATGCGACAAATTTCATGTACTCTCCTAAACAACTCAGTCATCGCCGCTTTGGTTGCCGACAACACTTTCAAATGGCCCAGATTCGTCCAAACTGCAACAACAAGGACAAAAATTTTCTCTCCGGCAATGTCACTCCTTCACTGAACACGCTCCAGCCCTATCAACAGTCTGAACAGAGGAGCCTATCGTCGATGACTTATTACGACAACAGTCTTCAACGGACTTATTACGACAACAGTCTTCAACGGACTTATTACGACAACAGTCTTCAACGGACCGAGGGAGGGGACAACACACAAGAGAGAGTGGATTCTGATGTTGGATTCATGTCTCCAGTATTATTTCCTTGTGTTTTGGTAGTGATTCCTGTCTCAATATTCATTCCCTGTACTGGTATGTACAAGTGGGTTGTCGAGAATTTGAAATTGAAAAACAAGGGTAACACGACCATCGGATGCATGTATCCCTCGTGTCTGTTCGGTGATTCCTGTACTCATTTTCCTTCCTGTACCCATTTTCCTTTATCTGTTCGGTGATTCATGTACCCATTTTCCTTTATCCGCAAGTCCCTCCGTACCCATTTTCCTTTATCCGCAAGTCCCTCGACGTACCATACCATTTTCCTTTATCCTTCCGTACCATTTTCCTTTATCCTTCCTTTCTCCGCAAGTCCCTTGACGTATGGTACATTAGTTTAATAACAAAATAGACCATACCAATTTCATTAGATAGAGAACTTATCTTCGATGTACATAGTTACTTGATGATTGTCAGGGTAGGGTCTAGCTAGCTTTTAGATGTTGTTGCTTGGAGAGCTTTCGTGAGCTACCGGTACCAATGGCATTGCAAGCCAGGGCTGGGGATAATGAGTTCTGGGAGCCCCCCAAGTGCTGCCAGCCGAATGGCAAGTTCCATTCGGCTGGCTCTCTCAACTTTCCAGAGCCTACGGCGCGATCCTACGTGAATTCCACGTGAATTCCCAGTAGCCACGTGAATTCCCAGTAGCCCTGGAAAGTTGGCCGCCCATACTCAAAATAATCCACCCGCCAAACCCTCGTAGCTCTAGTACACTTTCTACTGTAGCAGGTTCTCAACGGTCGAAATCCCCGTGTTATTTAACTCGATAGGCCAATTCGGATTTCGAACTCTTACACATACGATTCGAATTACTGGTAACGGCCTGATGTCAAGATCAATCGTATTTTCTACTAAAGCCTCTATAGTAAATATTTACATGCGTCACTCATTTTCGAAAATCCATTGAATCGTGAGGCCGTTACTCAGAAATCCAGTTGCCGGGATAATTTACCGTAGAAAAACAGTGCATTCCCAACTCACCGATTCTGAGATTTGTATAAGGGATGTCTCATCGGACGTTACGTGGATTCTGACTGGATTTTGACTGGATTTCAGCGACCATGTGTGTTGTTGTACGATTGAATCGAACTAAACCGTATCTTTTATAAACAAATCGATTTTTCCACATTCTGAGACAAAACCTATGGTTATTTCTTGTACGAGAGGATGGAAAAATGTAATTGTTTCTACGTAAAGGTTCTTATCAAACGGAAGCTTAAGAGAAGGGTAACAGTCGGAACGAATCATTCCGAATCGACGCACGAAACAAAGGTGTCAGTTGGAGTGGCTACTCGGTGTTACCTCTGAATTCATTTTCACTCCGATATTGCCATAAATTCAACCAACGAAAACCAAAAAGGAAACTATGCCCTTTTTCTTCGCTATATTCGAAACTTCATACAATGGCCCCACAATAAACCCCACCATTCACCATGGCGTTCATCCAAGATGGGGACCGTTCGGTCCTTCTGATTGGCGGAAAGAAGTTCCTTGGCTCTCGAACCATACTGGCTGTTGCGAAGCTGTTGTTGCTGATCTGTGGAGCGGGCTGCATCTGTGGATACACAAATGTTGTTGCATCATCAAACCTTGCATCATGGCGGCTTGCTGCTGCATCGCAGCCATTTGACTCCATCCCATCGGCATTGGAATCGAATACTGAGGCTGTTGCGGCATTGGCACGGGCACCAATGGAGCTACCGCTGCTGCCTGATTGAACATTTGATTTGCTGCAACCGGAGCCATCGCACTTGGAGCCATCGCACCTGGAGCTGTTGCGACCGATTGATGCGATCCTGCCACAGAAACCATGGCGCCACCTGTTCCAGCAGGGGCAGATGCAACACTTGCCGTCGATGAAGTCATTCCATGTGTTGCCACCGCCTGCGCCTGAGCCTGGACAAGCTCCAGCAATTGCTTCTTCGTCATCTTCTTCAACACCTTGTCATCGGGAAGGACGGATGGATCTTCGGTCAACAAGGACGTCTCTTCTTCGTCTTCAGAGGGTGGAGTCAAGATCTCCTCCGGCACTGACTTCTGCTTGGCAGACGCATTCTTCTTGGACTTGCTCGACTTCTTCCAAGTTGCATCTTTTCTTTTTGCGCTTGGCGCTTGGAGGCTCGCTTGGCCCGGGGCTTACCGCCACCGTCGTCGGATTCTTCGTCTGAAGTTCGTCTGGGAGGACGTTTATTTCCGTCTTCATCATCAGATTCCACGGCCAAGTCCTTATCAGAGCACATCAACGCCTTGAGAGCAGTCGATCGACCTTCGTCTACGAGACGTGCATAAGGGATCTGACTCTGTTCGCACTTGTGACGGGCGAATTTCAATCGAGCAGCCATCGGAACCCGAGCTTGATGCATCTTGGTGATTCCATAGGCACGAAGACCATGATTCGTGAACTTCTCAAGATTCGTGACTCCAATGGTGGTTCCGAGTTCCTTGGCCATCTTGGATACGGTATTGTGGCCAAGATTGTATTGAGCGGTATCACCTGAGGGTTGGAACCAAATGTCACGATCCTACGTGAATTCCACGTGAATTCCCAGTAGCCACGTGAATTCCCAGTAGCCCTGGAAAGTTGGCCGCCCATACTCAAAAAAATCCTTCAACAAGAGGTTTTTCAGACGTGGATACGTTCCAGAAACTTGGAGGCATTTTAGTCCAACTAGTCAAATCATGGGACTGATTTTCGTGATTGAAGACCGCCCTTCCCGTCTTCCCGTCTCGCACTCTCTCCTTCAAAACAGCTTTCACAACATTCACTGTTTCATCAACAAAGTGCACCATGGGAGGCAAGCGCATGTCCAAAGAAGAGAAGCGCCAAGCTATGCTTGGCATCTACCACAAGTCTAAGCAAGTGTACACCGAGAACGAAATTCTCAAGTTGGCGTCCAAAGAAGGGATCACTGGTAATGAGGGAGTGTAAGTGGAGGAGAGCGTGTCGGTGTCAAATTTGCCTCGTCGTCATTGGCCTCCGCTTTTGCTCACTCCTTGTTGTTTTTGTCTCTTGTTGCGTCTTTCGTTTGTCATTTCAGCATCAAGGACATTCACAACAGTCTCATTGACGATAATCTTGTCGAAAAGTCGAAAATAGGACAGCAAAACTTTTTCTGGAGTTTTCCCGCCAAAAAACAGCGCATGGCGGAGATCCAACTCAAAAAGACGGAAGAGAACATTGAAGTCCTCAAAGTCAAGGTGGAAGAAGCCAAAGCTCGTTTGACCGATGCCAAGCGTGGCCGCGAGGACGATGATGGAGAACGCTCTAAAAAGTTGGCCCGATTGACTGAGATTGGCAAGGAGCGTCAGGCCTTGGAAACCGAATTGGCAGCCCTCAAAGAGAGTGATCCCCAGGCGATTGCGGACTTGGAAAAGGAGCTGAATTATGTCACTCAGGCTGCAAATCGATGGACGGATAACATCTATGAAGCTCACAGCTTTCTCGTCAAGAAGAAAGGAATGGAAAAGAAACAAGCCAATCGGATGTTGGGAATCACTGATGCGTTTGATTGTAAGTTTTCATTTGTTTCATGGGCTGCTATTATATTTTTTTTGTCATGGCTGATGATACATGCTTTCTTGCCTTTCCAGATCCCGAGGACAAGATTCCCAAATAGGCACTGGGTCAAAGACCGCGACGGAAACGCACACTGGCTGCGTCGCTCCAAAGCATTCGCATAACGGTTGCACAGTTCACGGGAGAGGGTCTATTCTCAGTGGAGATTTCTCTATCAGTTTACTGGTGAACTTATTATTCGACAATCTGCGAAGAAAGTATCTGCGAAGAAAGTTTCGCCGCCATCTGCGGAAGTAGTTTTCTTTGAACTAATTTTGAAATCGCAACAGATATCAGAAGAAGTTGTCTTGCTAGTAGCACTTACTGGCAGTGCCTTATGGTCGTCTAGTACTGGCAGTAATCTACCCGTAGCCGTGCTGCAGCAGCAAAGCCTGGACTTGTTCCCGCATGATGTCGAACATTTTCCAGCAAAAGTGCCGTGGCTGTCAGCAGAGCGGACCAAACTTGGATGCACATCCCAATCATACTACAGAACCAGAGGGGGTGTCGTCGATTGGTGGGATTCTTTGTGATCGCCACCACCGTACATATCCAGGAGGTACAGTGTTGCAGTTTGTGACAGCGAAGCAAGGCACCAATACTACCGTACCGGTACTGTTACAAGCAACACTGCACCGACCGCAGTTGATTGTTTTCACCGCACTGTTCAATGGGCGGCACTGTTGCTGCTCGTATTGGTTTGCTTCGTTTCTGGTCGGACTTGTCGTCGTTGGGATAAAGGTGGTGCCTCTTTGGCAATCATGATCTGGTGATAGATGGACACAAGAGACCGGTCGGGATCTGCCTTTCTCCACGCCTTGAACTTGAGGCGTGTGTAGACAAAGAAGTTAAAAAAACCTGACAAGTTGCGGTGGTGGTGGTGGTGGTGGTGGTGGTGAGGACAAGGTAATTTGACGAGAACGCAATATCCTTGATAGGCATCAAGCACGTACCCTGCAATGGATACAGCATCCAGTACAAGACCTGCACGATATAGAATCCTGCTTTCGTTTTCTTGTCCTGCATTTCCTCATGGGACAGACCGAACCCGGCGACCAATCCAAAAAATGGCCAGAAGAACGTATTCAGATAGACCTGAATCGAATCAACAGAACAGATGCAATGCATGAGAGAACGAAGAAAGATTTCCGAGACCAGTTGTTTGGGCCTTCTGTCTATTGAATGACATACCAAAGAATAGAGGATTGCTTGTGTAGACACCTCCTTCAGGCGCTCGTCAGTACGTGAGCTGTTGTCGCTGCTGCCAGCAAAGCGATAAGAATCGCTCTTCTTGAGCGTGGCACGGACCGTCCACCAAACCGTGAAAGTAAAGATGAAGCTGATTGTTGTCAAGACCATTGTGAAAGTCGCCCGAGAGATGGTAACGGCAGTGACAAGCTCTGGTGACGACCGCTCACATGGTATGTCGTCGTTGTGGAAGCATTCCCACGGCCAGGTGGTGTACGAGCAGAGATTGTTAGCCAACGGAGAGGGATTCATGGAACCAGTAGTTGCGGCGATCAAACTAATGGCCAGAGGAACCAAGAGGGCCAATGCATGGCCCGCAATTTCAAACGGTTTTCGAAAGTCGTATTCTTTCCAGTTTTTCCGGACAGTGGCAAGATAGTATCCACTCAAATAAAAGTTGTAGCAACATGCCATCATGACTCCCAAACTGAGAAAGAACCCCGCCGCGGAGCAAGAGGCGACGTTTCCCACGGCACCGAGAAGTCCCATGAAGGAGGGCACCATGTAGGGCATGAACAAGGCCGCCAATGAGGCCATAATATCGGAAATACTCAACAAGAACACGAGCCTGTGCATAATCTTATGAAGCTTCTTGGACGACATGTATATGACACAGGTTGATCCAAAGATGGATAAGAGACTTGAGATCGAGCCCAGAACAATCAGGGGAATGTACCGCTCAGTTTCCAGGACACCAAAGTCCTGCCCGACAGTAGAAGATGCCATGGTGTTTGCTTGCTTTGTTCTGTGTATCTCCAACCAACCCGAGTCGAGTCGTCTTCGATTCTCTGAAGCTTTGGCCCACAGCTGGAGCTGGTACGGCACTCTACCGTAGCGAAAAATTTACTACTCTAAAACCCAACAGCTGACCGTGTAAGGAGTGACAGTCGAGTCTCAATGGAAGCTTCGTCCCTTCCACCTCAAAGAGAAGCTCTTCGTGCTGGTTGCTGTGACGATGAGATCCCGAACCAACGCCGTTGGAGTTTCAAAGTTACTGGATGTCCCTCCCACCTCTTTCCTGCTACAGTGTACTAAGTGGGGCCGAGAATAAGGTCCCGAGGTGTAAGGAAAGCCGTTGTGGTTGTGGGATCGCCAAAATTTTGTTTGGGAACACAGGCGTTCCCAAAGAAATGATCTGGAAGGACATGCTTCTTTTTAACAGCTCTCCTGCTTTAACTTACGCAGCTCTACGGCTTTAATAAAAAAATAAGATCCAAGTTCTTTCGTCGTCTCGCTTTAGCGAGCGCCGACAAGCGGCGCTCGCCTAGAGCAGCACAGCACGACTAGTTGAGTAGAGTAGTAGGATAGGGTGGTGGAGAGACTCGGCCATTTACTGAGCCGACCGTCTCCGCAACCCAGGGGTGCCGCTCGTGATTGCTAGAATCCCGAGCGGGAACCAAGGCACGAATGAGGCAGTCCCGCGGGATGTGAGTCTCGCGTGATTGTGCGACATTCGGCCAACCCAGGGAGGGAGAGGTGGGTTAATCTATTCTAGTTCTAGCTTGCAGCTCGGCTGAAGGAAGAATTGTGAGCAGAGAAGGAGACAACCTTCTTGCGATCGACTGTTCAATGGCTGAAGGAGAGAGTTGGACCGGTCTTGCGTGTTGTGTTCATTCAAGGTTGCTATCTGTGAGCGGTCTTCGTGGGGTGCTATTGCCTTAGAGTGGATCTTGCGAAAAGGCAGTGGCAATCGACATGTATGTGGGGTATCCATTTCAGGAACGCAGGTGATGACCTGTGGAGTGTAGAGATGTACTTGTTGTGTGTGAGCGAAGTGTGGGAGTAGATTCGTATTTTGTGAGATGGTACCAGTCTGGCAACTGTGAGTCGAGTCATTCATCGAAGAACCCATGAGGGTTCAGGTTTCCACGCCGGTCAGCGTGGATGGATAGGGATCGGGATCGTTTGTCTTCTTTGGCGTGCGGCTGCTCGACAACGAGCGCCGACAAGCGGCGCTCGCCTAGAGCAGCACAGCACGACTAGTTGAGTAGAGTAGTAGGATAGGGTGGTGGAGAGCTCGGCCATTTACTGAGCCGACCGTCTCCGCACCCAGGGGTGCCGCTCGTGATTGCTAGAATCCCGAGCGGGACAAGGCACGAATGAGGAGTCCCGGGATGTGAGTCCGCGTGATTGTGCGACATTCGGCCAACCCAAATAGCCAAAGGCAGAACAGGGTGGGAGCGTAGCGGGGTGGGAAAAATTGGAGAGACCGAGAGGAGGCAAGGTCTCTCTGGAGATTTGGACTAAGGGAGGTTAGTCCTCGTAGAGTTCCGCGTGAAGGAGGATCTCTGCGATAGTAGCAGGCGCCTGAGCAGGCGGGAGGAACTTGTCGTAGGTTCCCGCCTGGAAGGTGTAGGCACCGTGGGCCAGCATTTTCTGGGAGTAGTGATGCGTGATGGTGGCGGCCTGGATTCGTAGGTAGCGCAACATGGCGTCTGACTTCCATCGACCGAGGAGGCGGATGGCATCAGAGTCCACATGGGCGCAGAGGAGAGCAGTGGCGCCGCCCGGACGGAGGGAGCGAGCGGACACTTTCATGTGGGAGATTCCGGTGGTCCGTTCGAGCCGCTTTGCGGCAGCACGAAGGGCATCGGTGATGAACTTGGGCTTGACGTTGTACCATTTCTTACGGACGGAGTTGTAGTGTTTGTAGAGTGGAGTGGAGGCGCGGTCCTCCAATGGAGTGTTGAGCGTGATGTGTGCGGTGCGGATGTGACGGACGAGACGGGCGAGGGATTTGACAGGACAGAGCCAGGGGTCAGCGGTAGCCCGGTGACCCACCGACTCGCCTTTGACGGCGTTCTTTTGGTCAGTGAATGTCAGCGAAGCCGCGGTGAGGCGACTGGGGTCAGACACGTCATTCAAAGAGATCTTGTCAGCGGTGACTTGGAAGCGACCGGCGATGGTGAAGGTGATGTCCTCAAGGAGAAAGGCCTGGCTTCGGGCCTCAGGGTTACTGGTGTCGAGGTATTCAGCAGGGCGGAGGAGCCAGAAGAAGGCGCAGATGCAGAGGTCCCGAGTGTGTTGGTTGACTGTTCCACGAACGGGGTCAACGTAGTCGAGAGCGGTGAGCATTTCTTGGAGGATGGAGATGTTGGCAGGGTAGGCCCGGTCGGGAGGTCCGTCGCCGTCATGGAGTCCTTTGTAGTAACCAGTGAGTATGGGATGTGTTGGAGGAAACATACCTGACACCTCTTTACTATTGACTCGTGTATTAATCATCTAGTCCGGTTCGCATGTAAATTGATCATGCAAGGAACCAAGGGAGTTTTAGGTCTAAAGTGTTGCGGGGGTCCTTATATCCAATTCAATCACAAGAATTGCTATGCACCACCAGAAAATCCTGACTTTTGCTTTTCAGCTTAATCTAAAACCAAATTACTCCCCAATAAGCTGCAGTATTACTAGCAAACAACACTGAAAAGCAAAAGTCTCATCTCGAGTTCGAAGCAAGATCAACCATCTCGAGATTGATATCACCAAGTTGATCCAAGACTATCAAGTCAAAGTGTATTGAGTTAACACCTGCAACAGAGAAGAGGTGCGCAGAATCAGCCTCTAGCTACACTATAAAGGATACCAAAAGGCTCTAACAGGAAAGAGGTGCTTGCGCGGGATTCC
Organism: Seminavis robusta; assembly: GCA_903772945.1. Classification (NCBI taxonomy): domain Eukaryota; phylum Bacillariophyta; class Bacillariophyceae; order Naviculales; family Naviculaceae; genus Seminavis; species Seminavis robusta. The sequence continues at coordinate 14,186 of CAICTM010002125.1, forward strand.
CATCTTCAAGCAGAAAATCAAGGTACGACGATCGTCTAACAGTTTCCGGCCGGAACTGTGTACATCTGAAGATACCAGTGAAAAGAGCACGGTGAACTGAACAGGTTACGTGCTGGAATCAAGGAAATCCGTCTGTTATCCAGTGAGTTATCTTCAATCGCGCGAAATCAGGAGTTCGATACGTCACATCACGCTCGCCCCTAGCAAGGTCCCAACAAGTATCCTTTGTGGTTTCCAAAGTACAGTTGAGTCAGCCTTATTCTACCGCTACAAGAGCTGAAAACCAGTGCTTCCACCGGTACAGCAGGTACACCTCTTCTTTGCCCGTAACAAGAGGCACCATGTCTTTCTACGGTGTCATCAGCGATGTGAGCGAGTGACCCTTATGCCCCTGGATACTCGGACCGTGGCTGGCACTACGTCTACTCTGGTCCCCAACAAGTCCAAGGTAGCTACACCTGTGCCCGCCCCACACACCACGATGGAGCTGGCAACAGCAACCTAGCCTACCGCCACCAGTATCGGGACACACAGCCACCAGTGGCCACCACCAATGAATACAAATCCGTCTTTGACATTCCTGAGAAGACACCGGCACCACATGTGTCAACAGTGTCCCCACAAGACGCATACACATCACCATTCGACATCCTTGAGAAGAGGCCGGCACTAATGGCCTATGGTAGGACCACTCACCAGCTGGGTGATGGAGAGATTACAGAGCTGTCGCCTCGACAGCTCAGGTGATCACCAGATCTCATTTATCACACCAAGCATGGAAGACATGCTGGTCCGCTTTCAACAGCAACTGGTCACCGTTGCCCGGCAAATCGACCTCATGAGAGCTGAACACAGTCCCTCTCAGACGAACCTGAGGCGCTGATCATGATCATTCAAGCAGACCATGAGAGCTGACCAACCAAACCTTCAAGACTTCATGATTCAGCGAGACAGGAGAGCCATGCCCCACGAAACCTCAAGCAAGATGGAGCTCAGTTCATCGCGTTGAAGGACCAACTGACAAATCAACTGGAAGCCTTGGTCGCGGTAGCCGCTAGGCCACCTGTCACAGTACCTACACCTGCTTTGACAACACCAGTTCATGGGGAGACCAATGCCACTTCACTGTCAGCCATGGGCAGTGCTTATGGCGTCCACAAGCCGATTGGTGACAGCGCTATTGGAACCCAACGGCTCCACAGCCCCAAGAAGCAGCAGCGCCACAGGCTACTCGTTCCAAGCAGAGCCACTGCCATCCAGCACGGATTGACTGAAGCAACCTCTTGCCACTACCAGCTCGCCACCAATGTAGCCTCGGCTCCACCCCAAGCTGAGCTTGTTGGAGATTTGCCTCGTCACACGGACCCCTTGCTGTCGCCAGCACGAGCCTAACCAGCTGGCCCAGATGCCACACCCTTGAATGCCTTCGCTGGTGCCCATCCATCGTTGGATGATGGGGAGATTAATCGAGCTTGCCAGCCCTAGAGTCATCCATCCTCTGGGGAGATCGATGATGGCAAAACCTCCGACAGCAAGCAACCAGCTTCCAGAGCTGGCGCCAAACAACATTCCATGTTGCACAACCAAATAGACCAAAGTGTGGCTCCCACTCAGTCGGCTCTACAACCAAAGAGCACATGAGCAGACTTCCAACAGTGGTGACCCCCAGGCAACCTGCTCCAAGGCACAGAGCACACAAGGGTGCCCACCCAACCAACATTTGCAGGAGACCTAGTGGTCCATCACCTATAGTGAGGCTCAAGGTTCCCAGACTTGTTCCCACAGAACCACCAACCTAGGCACAGCCAGTGCCACAAGAACTTGTGCCCAATGAGGTGACATTGTATTCGGATACTAGGCCCAGTCTAGGTCCAACCATCACCAGTCCATTTGACAGTAGGACCCACCAACCAGATACACCTCTGCTCTTGGTGGCATTCATGGGGAGCAACCACAGCAAGCACCTCAATCCAAGGCAGCCTTGGTGTCTCCTATCCCAGGAACTGACTACCATGGTACTACCCCGAAGCTAGCTACCATGGCAACAGTGCTTGGCAATGGGCCATCCCGGTGACGCCGTTGGATTTTCCTAGGGCGATCGATTCATGTTCCTGATCGATCGAGCCCAAAGCCACAGTCAAGGAACATGTCCGCGGGCAAGAAGGCCGCTCCACTGAGAGCTTGCCGCCGCTGAATTTGGCCTGTGGCAAAGCCACGAATATTTGTCGACATATGAAGAAAACAAACACAGCTATGATAGCACCAGCACCGCCGAACCTACCGAGTCTGGCCATGCTGATGAAGCAGCAACCCCTTTGCCTACCTTTGGTCCAGCAACAACCAACATGTGCAAGTCCCCCACAGTTGAGATCCCCCATCTCACATTGTGTTCCACTAGCAGTCGTATGCGAGTGGCCCATGAGTGTTCCGTTCATGGGGAGAGTATGTATTGTAGTTAGTTAGTAACTAATCGTATCGTGGCATCCCATGATAGCGGATCCATCGCACTCGTGGGGAGCGATAACTTTTAGGAGCGAGAGCTCTGGATTCTTCTGGGATAGCTCCAACAGCTATGCTGGCCTACAACTCCAGCATGCGCAGTTGCTTATCTCCCAGCAAAGCAGCAAAAGGATCGTCCTTTCTACCATAGTTAAGAAAATAGTACGAAAGATTGAGACCGTCCTGATTAGCTTGTAGCCCCTTTGATACCGCAGCAGTTGATACCAATCCTGTTGAGGCCGGGCAGAAGCAGTAGGAGGTAGCAGATAGTATCTGTTCCCAGACTGCCACTGCACGATTGAATAACGAGGCTCCCAGCTCCTGAGGAGAGCTGGCCAAAGGGCCCAGCAGAGAGTCTCTGCTGGCCCTCCTGTCGTACTGACAGGGCCAGTCCTTGGTTTGGTGCCTACTGGAGGTGTTGGAACACTCCTGAGGCACGACAAGGCTCCCTGAACTGCCTGACTACCGCTGTCCCTGAGGAAGGGTTTCAGCGAGGTCCAGTCCACTACTGGAGTATTGGAACTGAGTACTTCTAGAAACTTATTGCAATGTGTGTCAGGGTCTCCTCAAAGGATAATACCTGGTGTCAGCCTGTCCATTTGGATGGAAGAGGAACTGACGCTTGGAACTCTTGTTCTGGTTCCTGTAGCTGTTGCCTCTTCCTTGATGGCTTCTTCCTGAGGAATTGAATCCCTACCCCCCCTAGAAGGGTATCTTCCTCCACCACGACCACCTCTTCCTTGGAATCTCATGGTTGCCGTTGGTGTGGTAATCCACTCTTGTGCTTGCTTGTTCCTTGGAACTAGCTTGTGTTCTCGTGGAACTGTTCTTGTGTGGATACTTCCTGCAGGAAGGATCTCACGACGGCACTATCTTGTAGTTGCCTGTAAAAGCTTGTTGGCTGATAGCCTTCTTTTGGTCACTCTTGGTGCACCTGTTGTGGCTGGATAGCCTCTGTCTTTTGACAGCTCACGTAGAACGTGGGTATCTTTCTTTGGACCTTTGGGTAGTAGCGAACTGCCTTCTGTTGGTCCTCTTGTTGCCTCTGCAAAGCTTCAGATGGTCTTGGTATGCTTGGTAGAGTCACGGTGTGAGTTACATTAGCTGAACAACTCTTTCGTTGAGTTTCAGATCTCCGAGTTGTTACCGGATTCTTGTGTTTCACGTCACAATAGCAGAAATACTCGAATCAACCTATCTTCTCAATATCGGGAGTTAGTCACTTCCAAGGATAGCCGCAGCTCTGTCGTCGTGTTGCGCAACTTCCTCTCTATCGTGTTGATGCCTTGCAACGTCCACAAAAGTCGATAGGTAGATCGGCAACTGTTGACTTTCGCTCGTCGTT
>CAICTM010002126.1:0-18026 GCA_903772945.1 Seminavis robusta
GTAACACGCATCTCCCAAGCGCGATTGTGGGGATTTGCCTGGCACTAGTGTCAAGCCCACGCAGCGCGACTGGCAGAGGCCCTCTTTGCTTCCAACAACAACAGCATGTAGCCACAGTTCCACGACTGGGCATCCAACTCCCAAGTCAGACTGTGGGGAGTTCATGTCACTCACCTTTGGTCGGTGCCACACAACCACCAGTCATCTTCCAACCAGCTTGTGGGGAGTCGCCAGCCACTCGTCCTTTGCGAGTCACCGCGACCAACAACCAGCTGCCCAATGCCACTCCCTTGGTTGCTCCGGGCAACCATTTGCCCTAGCTGGTGCTCCCAATGCATCCCTGGGTGATGGGGAGATACAGAGCTGCCTACCTTCAGCTCCAGTAGTCACCCAGCTTTTACATTGGCTTATGGGAGGCTAGTACTGTAGCAACAGCAACAACGATTCTAGCTGGACGATTCCACCATCCCAGGAAATCTCGCATGTAATCAACACAACGGCTGTCCCTTCCAAGCAGGACCGCACGTCTTTGGTAGACCCACGACAACCAACCCATGTTGGAGCCCCACGGTTTGCCCATCAAGGCGACACCAAGGCAACCAACGCGGTCTAGCAGAGCCACCTCTCTTTGGTACTCCCATGCCACCACAGCTCGTGCCAAATGAGAGGATCCCTTTGCAAGCAAGTGCACGCCCAAAGCAGGATGCTTTCAAGCAGACAGCTTCCAGGGCAGGTGCCACAATCAACCTTGGCTGGAGATCAAGTGTCCACCAGTCGAACGACACCAAGATTCCCACTTGGTCCATCCCGGACCACCTCTCTTTGGTACTCCCGTGCCACTAGGCTTGTGCCAAATGAGAGGATCCCTTGGCAGCAATGCCCCAGTCGACATCCCTTGTCGACAACACCACCACTGTCTGACAGCAGCAACAATGTCACACCACAGGATGAGTCCAAGTTCGAACCACCATGGTCTCAGTTCCCATGTCTCCAAGGCAATGGGGAGTCCTCAAGGTTTGGCATGTGTTCCATCATGTGTTTGCTTCCATGAGGCCCATAGGATTGGGGCCCTCCAGTCTGTGCTGCTAGCACCGTCCCTGGATTTTCGGACGGGCAACTAGACTTCGTCCCTGTCTGGTTCAGCCCATCCATCCCATCCGTCAAGGGACATGATTGCGGGCAAGAAGGCCGCTCCACTGAGAGCTTGCCACCGCTGAATCGCCTGTGGCAAAGCCACGAATATTTGTCTACATATGAAGAAAACAAACAACACTATGATAGCAACCAGCACGCCGACACCTACCGAGTCTGGCCATGCTGATGAAGCACGCAATCCCTTTGCGCCTACCTTTGGTCCAGCAACTGACCAACCATGCAAGTCCCTCCACTTGTGAGATCCCCATCTCACATTGTGTCCACTAGCAGCCGATGCTGAGTGGCCCATGAATGTTCCGTTCATGGGGAGAGTATGTATTGTAGTTAGTTAGTAACTAATCGTATATCGTGGCATTCCCATGAGAGCGGATCCATACGCACTCGTGGGGAGCGATAACTTTTAGGAGCGAGAGCTCTGGGTTTCCTCTGGGATAGCTCCAACAGCTATGCTGGCCTACAACTCCAGCATGCGCAGTTGGCTTATCTCCCAGCAAGGCAGCAAGAAAGGATCGTCCTTCTACCATAGTAAGAAAATAGTACGAAGATTGAGACCGATCCTGATTAGCTTGTAGCCCCTTTGATACCGCCCATCCTGTTGAGGCCGGGCAGAAACAGTAGGAGGTAGCAGATAGTACTGTTCCCCTACTGCCACTGCACGATTTAATAACGAAGGCCACCAGGTCCTGAGGTGAGCTGGCCCAAAGGGCGCAGCAGAGAGCCATGCTGGCCCTCCTGTCTGACTGACAGGGCCAAGTCCTTGGTGTGGTGCATACTGGAGGTGTTGGAATACTCTTGAGGCACGACCAAGGCTCCCTGAACTGGCCGTACTACCGCTGTCCCTGAGAAGGGTTTCAGACGAGACCCAGTCCACTACTTGCGTATGGAACTGAACCTTCCAAGAAACTCTTTGCCTTGTGCCCCATATGGAATTACCAGACTCCTCATCAATCTCCAGTCCATGGAAGCAATATCACCACCAGGGCACCAACGATGTCTACACACACCCAGACTCCTCCACGGGCTACCATGGAATCCCTACCAGAGCGACCACCACCTTTCAAATGTACCCGTGCAACCCAAAATGGTATTCCCGTGACGTCCCACTACTCAAGCAAGATGACAAGCGCCCTCGTAGCGACCCACGCTCTCTTCAGCCACACAGTTGACCCAGCACTACCCATCAGCCTTACCTTCAGCCACAGCCAGCACCCTACATGGACTACAGTATCTTGCTGATGCCGGATTCCACCCAGGATTTTCCCAGCCTACCCAACCCCATCACAACCCCCACCCAACAAACCCACAGGGGCATCCTGGTGGGCGGGGTAGTTAAAGATGGGCTGGGCTCCCCCGACACAAAGTGTTCTATGGGAATCGCTGGGAGGAGGCCAGCCTACTGGGGCAGTTGAATCACCGTTAGTGGATGACTTTGACTCATGGGACAATTATCAAGGGGATGCTGGCTCGAAATGAGCCAGTGGGGGACATTATGCCAGCCAAGAAGCCACCACATGTGGCGAGATTCATCTTCAACAACATAGAGGGGATTCCCACTTTACGATGATAATGGTGGGAGCTCTTTGAAGATTGCAAAACTTTGGGTATGCTAGGAACCGATTATGCTGGATTTCAGGAGCCCAATCTTGATACTAACACAGCCAGGTGTGAGACGGAAAATTCAGGCAGCTGTGAGGAAGGCCATTGACCACAGGAAGGTCAACTTGGCAGCACTCCTCAGATCCATTAAGAGAATACAAGCCAGGAGGGCTCTATCTCTGGTTGATGGGCCGCCACCGTTGGAAAGTGTTGGAGGCCGAGGCAGACTACCTGGGCCGCTGGACAAGGACATTCTACCTGCAAAGATGGAAAGCGCTATCAGTTTACAATGTGTATACTGTGACCGATGGGAGTGTTGAGAGGGCTGGTGATAGGACCGTTTTGGCCCAACTACACGCCATCTATGTACAGGAATCAAGGCCGTCTCTAGATCCAAGGAGGAACCACTATGATGATCTTCAGGAATGCGTGGCCAACGACATCGCCAATGGTCATGAGATTATTGTGGGTGGGGATTTCAATGACGATTTGACAAGAGGACGGAAGGGGCTGTCACGACTGGTATCCGTATGTAAGCTTGTAGATCCGATTTTCTACAATCATGGAATCAGCGACTTTAACACCTATGTCAGAGGCAGTAAGGTAATCGATTACATCCTCGTTTCTGAAAACCTTTTGGATGCTGTCGACGCTTGTGGTTACCATCCGTTCTGTGACCACTTCTATAGTGACCACCGTGCCTGTTTTGTCGACTTCGATTTGAAACAGCTGTTTGGGTCCGATACAGCAGCTTTACCCAAGCCCTGTCAACGAAGGGTGCATTCCAAGAAACGCCACAAGTCACCACCTACATCAAATCCAAGTACAGCTATCTTGACAATCATGGATTCTTTCAACGACTGTGGAGATTCAACCAGGCACTACTCAGCAGGAGGCTGAGGCCTTGGATCAACTCTTGCTCCTGCAAGCCTCACGCCGCCAAAAAATGCCCAACCTATTCGCCCTTCCCAGTTCCCCAGCATTGACCCAGTTACGATGAAGTTCCAAGTCTTGACGATGGCCTGCATGCACTCCAATGCAAGAACGACTTCCAATCAGATTCGTCTACCATGGAGCGGATCTCCGACCCAGCCTTTGAACTACCCACTTCGTTGGAAGACTGCAAGAAACGAAAAAAGCAAGCCCGCAAGGAACTTCGTGCAGCGGAGGTGGATGAGGTGGAGAACACACAAGTTGCGCCAAGAGATCAAATGGAACTCCAAGCACAATACGAATCTGAAGGTGACAAGAGGTTGGCTAATGTGATAAGCGCTTGCGCAACGCTGAAGCCACTCGGAGAGATGGCAAAAGTGTTCCACGCCAGGGGTAAATGTCATGGTGCGGACTACAGCCTTGGAAGTCCCCCGAGACCCCACTGCGCCACCAAAACAGTGTCAAGACTGGATGTATGTTGAGGATCCCGAGGAAATTGAACGCCATCTCAGGCTCACCTCAAAAAGCATTTCCGGCAGGCTGAGGAGACAGAATTCCCGATCCGATTCCACACTGCGGCCGATACAGATTTCTCCGCAGTACTGCTACCGCCGATGCAATCCTCGATGGCGAGTACGACATTTGCCCATTTGAACGTCATTTGCTACAGCAGTCCTCCTCAGGCATCTGGCTCGGGCTTGTGATGGTGAGATTCCCGCAACGTTGACACAGGAAAGTTTGATGGGAAACTCAAAGAGCTGGAATGAACGCACCACCACTCTCCTCTCTGGGCAAACCTCGGCCATTGGAAGTCTACTTTTTGCGGAACACAGCTCGACCCAGAGTCTGAGGAAGGGAAGGATCTGGAGGCTTTTCAAACACAGATTAAACAGGCCCACTTTAAGCTCCTCAACTTTGCTCTGGAACAGGGCTTTGCCTACTCTAGATGAACAAATTGTCAACACCCTCATCCCAAGATGAGGGTGTTGCAAAATCCATCTCTGAGAGTCATCCATATCTTTGAAGCCGACTATAACCTACTTCTCGGAGTGAAGTGGTGTGAACTCCTCCACCATGCCTCCAAGCAAGGGCTGATCAACACAAGACAGTTTGGTCCGTTCCAGGAAGGTCCACATTGATCTCTGTTAATGTGAGGAACTCGAGTATGAAGTATCACGTTGTTGTTTGCACCCCCTAATCAAGAATGAATGACGCAGCGCGTGCTAAACAGGATTCTCATGTACACTGCCAGTCTTGCAAGCCGAAAAATGGGTATGCAGTGCGTGTCTGTAAAGTTAATGGAATGAATCTGGAACAGCCCAGTACCATATCAAGACCAATCTGGGAACGTCAGTCAGTTTCTGGGTCATACGGAGGAAGATCCCTGGCACGGTCTGGCCAAGGAGCTGGGAACTCCCCTGCCTTATGGCTTTTATTTCGAGCACACTATTTTATTGTTTCGAGCCCTATGCAACTGGTGCCCCTTTGCCAGCCCAGACGGATCAAAGCAGGTCAAGCTCTTCATGACGGGGTTTGGGATGATACGAATTCAAGAACGAATTGCTTTCTGACAAACACCTGTTCCCTCAGTGCAGGTATTGGTGGAGAAGGCAACCAAAGATGCTCAATGGTGGAGTGATCTTCTGTGGTCATCGGGTGGCAAGCTACTGAGGCTTCGAAGTGTTCCTTTACATCTCGATATGAGTTCAGATCCAGTGGAGAACCAAAGCTGGTCTCGGGGACTGACTTTACACCATCCAATCAAGGTGGAATCCACTGATGGGATCGTCACGCCGATCAAACCAGTCGACAACTACAAAGATCACAAGTCACTGGGATGTTTCAAAGGCCCGGCTGGAAATCTTGCAGCACAGATCCCCATTGAATAGGCGGGAAGCCAACATGTTCTATCGAAGCATCTTCCTTCGAGTGTGGGTTACTGCTTGGAGACCACCTTCTTCAAGGATGTCGATCTCGACAACTTGAATCGGCTCCACGCCAGCTGCACTTCAGAAGATGGGGTATCGATCGAATACTGCGAAAGTGATCTGCTATGGTTCCTGGAAGTTGGGGGTATAGAAATGTTCGACTCGCCGACAAGCAAGGAATCGGGGTTCCAGCAGTTCTTAAAGCACTGGAGGACGAGGTGCACGAAATTGGAGACCTAAGTGAAGTCACATACGCATGGTTGCAATTCATGCGGAATTGGCCGGCCAATCCTTGAGGATCTCGAAATCGATTGTCATCTCCCAGTCGGGCTGTTCCAATGCATGCGAGGTTCCTTAAATCCTTGGAGGCACGATTAAGTGCATAACGCTCACATTCCGCCGTTGCAGCGCGAGCACGACTCCTACATTATGGATTGGGTGGGGTGGTATGGGATTTCTCCGAGGCAGACTTGAAACGAATCAACTATGTGCGTCTTTACTTCCAAGTTGTCACGGTAGCTGACATCACAACGGCATGTGGCACATACATCCGGGAGGAGTTCTGGCATGGCTTTTCCAGTCCACTGATGCCTCGCACCACCTACTTCAAGAGATTTCAAGATCGACCCAGGGATCCCAGGACTTGGTGGTTGTGGAGGAAAGCGTTATCCCTTTTCGCTCCGAATCTGACGTTGGATGTACCCCTGGGGAGGTGGCTCGTCTCTGCTGACAAGCTCCGGATGCGCCACAGGTTCTTCTACGAAGTCGATGCCAACGTCGTCTATCAACAAGTTGACAATGAAGAGTCCGAATTCTGGATGTTCCAACATCCAGTCCCGAACAAGGAACGGACAGTTCATCGCTGGGAGTTCGGAGATGAGACCTACCTGGACGCCAGCATCCTACACAACTCGGTGCCACTGGATCCCCACTTCCCCCGATCTTGCACCTCTGTCCAGCCAGACTCCGGCGAGTCCTAGACCTGACCCTCTTCAACAAGCGTGAGACAGTGGTAGTTGGTAGTGGTTTCACAGCAGGCATTCCTGCTCGTCCACTACCACCCACACCGACAACATTTGAGGATTTCCTTGCCACTTTGGAGCCTTGGGAAACAGCTCTCTATGACGAGCTTGAGTGGATGGTGGACGCCTACTCAGTCCTGCAGATTGTCACAGCCATGCCCTTCTGGGTGGCCAGCGATGGGGCTGCAGACATTGAAGCCGGTAAGGCGAGTTTTGCATGGGTCCTGGCAGACAACCGCGGCCAAATTGTGCTTCGGTGCTCTGGTCCAGTTTTTGGTATGGTTCCGACTTCATACAGGGCGGAGGCCTATGGCATTCTATCCCCTACTTGCCTTCTTCGACGATTGCTGGAGTTCTACGATCAGACCAGCATGAAGAATTATGTACACTTATGCGACAATGAATCTGTGACGAATAAGTGCACTAGCTGTCTCGAGTACGAGGGCTGGTACCCCAATGATTCGTTGAACTCCGACTGGGATGTCTTGCAGCAGATTGAGGATTCGTTCCGGGCTGCAGTCACTGTGCCCAAGATGGAGCACATCAAATCGCACCAGGGCAAGCACAAGGCCATCGAAACACTACCCCTAAAAGCACAACTGAATTGCAGAGCTGACAAACTGGCCGGCAGTTACATGAACAGTCACGTGACACAGGATCACTCCAAGGTACTCCGATTTCGGGCAAACCTGGCCCAGCTGCACCTTTCCAAAGGAACATGCACATACAAGCTCCCCAGAACACTGCGGCATCTCAGGAACGACCAGCCCCTGTTCGACCACATTGTCAAACTGAATCCCGACTGGGACGAGGACACCCCTGCACTGGTTGATTGGACATCACATGGTCGAGCTGTCAACCGTCACGAGATCCACAAACCGACAATTGTGAAGTTCCTATTTCAATTGCTGCCAGTTGGGAAACGGATCCACCGGGATGACCCCAAGTATGATCACCACTGTCCCCGTTGTGGCGGTGATCACGAGACTGAACCCATGTTTACCGATGCCCGCATGTTGACGTGGATTTGTGGTGAGGGACCATGCAACGAGCGATCAGCACAAAGTTGCGCAAGGATCCCACCGACCCCTTCCTCCTGGAAATTGCTCTGGATGGACTACAATACCACTTTGAAGATCGATTCCTCCACCCATGGCATTACCCTGCCAGGTATAGGGACCTTGTTGACACTCAAAATCTCATTGGTTGGGACAACTTCCTGAGAGGACGTTTGTCGACACACTGGGCTAAGCATCAAGATGCATATCTGCATCGGGTCGGCTCCCAGGAGACAACCAAGACAGGGCAGCTCCGGGTCACCAACCTAGCCTCACTGCTCATCCAGCAGTGGTGGAACCTGTGGGAGGATCGCAATGCTGCCAGGCATGGCAAAGACAGGGAAGACCAGTGGAAGAAGAAGCACGAACAGCTTCAGCGGGAGGTGGAACTCATTTACGAGAAAGCGAATCTGATCCCAGCGGAGCTGGTGGATTTTATCTTCAAGCGACCGCTTGACGAGCAAATGGCAAAGGGCCCAGGCGACATCAAAGCGTGGCTTGCCAATTGGCTACCCGTCGTCGACAAGGCACTTAGGGACGAGCATGCACGCACAGTGCAGAACAATGACACAGGGTAACTATGCACAGAGGGGGTCTTACCGTGGAAATAGATGGCAATCCAGCCAATGGTAGTTAGTTAGTCGTACAGCACCCTCCGGAGTTTTGTTAAATTTCTCCAGTGGGGGGCTTACACTAGGCCCATCCTAAGTGGGCGCTCTCGTGCGCCTGAGGTATATGGGTTCGTCACGGCACCGTTCAGCGGATCGTCTGACGAGGTGTAGCCTTTAAAATAAAATCTCGTTATTTTTTTCTATAGATTCCCACAGTGGTTTGCATAAATGGTATCAAATTCCTTTTCACAGGCTATGAAGCATTGGCTGAATCGTGACTTCCTAGAATCCTACAGTACTTTGTATAGTAAATGATGCTACATTATAGAGTGTAAAAGCGTTGATATGCAGGACTCGAACTACTTATGTCCTAGCTTGACTAGTATCACCTGATGAGAATTCGTGACTGCACTTCCAGGTAGATTCGTACAGTATATTATATAGTAAAATATGCTACGCAGGATTCGAACTATTGACCTTATATGTCCTGTTAACCAGTAAAAATCGTTTCCTGCATAGGCCTAAGTATGCGTGACCTTTGAAACATGCATCGAGTCGCCAACGGATCACGAATCCTGCACAGGGATATATTCGTATAGTAAAAGAGAAACCAGAAAAAATTGTTTCCTGTATAGGCTAAGTAAATGAGACCTTTAAAACATGCATCGAGTGTTCTATGGTGTTCCGTGAAATCAGCAAATCCTGCATAGCGCGAATACGTATAGTATAACAGTAGTAATTGTGAAAAAAGCGTGACTGCACACCGTAGTAGATTCGTACAATACAATATATAGTAGAATATTCTAAGGGGTGCAATGAAGTAATTATGCAGGATCCGAGTTTCCTTGCTTATGTCTATATTTCACCTAGTAAGAATAAGACATTATCTTTCCTGCACAGGCGTCAGTAAGGGCGTCCTTGCAGATATAAGCCTCGATTTCGAATCATGCATTGAATATTTGCGTATAGTGATAGTGTACTTTTCAATAGTTCTTGACACATGTCCACTTTCTGAAGGCGTTTCAAGGCATAATAATAAAAAGGAAGGAATAATGTAATATAATTACAATCCATGGTACAGACGTATAGTAAAATAGTAGTATTGTGATTTGCGTTTATCAAATCTTACTCCTGCGGGTTTGTCTAAGTTACTACTTTTTGTGTAGCCTTGGTAGAAAAGGCTTAAATAAATACTTTATTAATAAGCGTGTGAGAGACTGGGATAACTCCTCAGTGTCAGCTTGCTCTGACGAAGTCCAATGGTGGGAGGATCCGGATCAATGCCGCTCTCCGCTCCCACATAGATGCCTTTGCTGATCTAGCTGTGAGCCTCTGTTACCCTCCTACCTACCTAGCAGAGATTATCCCTGAGGGCCCTTCCTTCTTTGAGGCCACTGACGCCGCCAAGGCTGGTATGGGAGGAGTCTATTTTGATACCAATTAAACTCCCTACCTATGGAGGCTCCTGTTCCCGGCAGATGTGCAGAAGCAACTCGTCTCCACGGACAATCCCACAGGTGCCATCACCAATAGCGACCTGGAACAAGCGGCCATCCTAGCCCAACACTCTCTCCAAGCGGAACAACACGTGACCTATGCCACGCTCTACACTCTGTTGGATAACACCCCGGCTGTATCCCGGATCTCAAAAGGAGCAGTCACCTCTGAGACGGACCCACTGCCTTCCTCTGTAACTATGCCTGTTGACGCCAATGACTCCACTGCTACTGCGCCCTCTCGTCCTACATCCCAGGACCTGCCAACGTGATGGCGGATGATGCTTCACGCCTACAACATCTCACTCTGCCTGAACTCCTCGTGCACTTTGAACAGCATGATACACAGAAGCGACCCTGGCAAGTACTGACTCTGCCACCCGAGGCCAGTTCACAGTTGATCTCCACCTTGCGCTGCAAACCGCCTCCAAGAACATTGTCGCCAAGACCGCCGATGTCTGAGACAGCACCTTCGCCCACTGGTGTGACTTCTGCACCAGCCTCGAAGTGCACCCATTCCTCTGTGATATCTCCGACCAAGAAATCCAGGCCTCCTACCTCCTCATCTTCGGAAACCGCTACCGCCTGTCGAACGATGTCTGAGCTGACACAGTCGACAAATTTCTTCTCGCCGTCGGCAAGGGGATCACCGACCTGGGTTACCCCGATCCCAGAAAGCTCACAAAAGAATCCCAATCCAACCATCCAATACTCACTGCTTTCCTCAAAGGGCTCAAGGACAAAAATGGACCCCCTGACCGAGCCTACCCTGTCAACCTGTCCATCCTCCGAGCCATGCTTGATGCCCTGGAAAATGATGACGCTACCTGGGGAACCCTCAACCGCCATGTCCGAGACCTCTGCATCCTTGCCTTCTTCTGGCTCCAGCGCCCCGCCGAGAACCTGGACACGAACAACCCTGATGCCAGAAGCCAAGCCTTTCGTCTCTGCAATGTCGATTTCACCAAGGACGGAACCCTCCAGATCCTTGGTGACACCATCTCTTTGAATGACGTGAAAAACTACGTGTGTCTCACCGATGCCACGTTTTACATTCACCGACCAAAAGAATGCCATCCGTGGGGAGTCCGTGGGCCACCGTCCGACTACTAATCCGTGGCTCTGCCCAGTGAAAGCCCTCGCATGTGTGGTCTACCATCTCTGCAGTCACGGCGCCGACGCTGCCACTCCTATCTTCAACCACTTCAACGTCTCTCACAACAAGTGGTACCCTGTAAAACTGCAATTTATTACCAATGCTCTCCGCCATGCTGCAGATCTCATCTCCACCGAGACCGGCATCGACCCTGCCAAGGTCTCTGCCGGCTCCCTCCCTCCTGGTGGTGCCACAGCCCTTCTCTGCGCCCATGTTGACTCTGACGCCATCCACCTCCTAGGCTGCTGGAAGTCTGATGCCATGCTCCGCTACCTGCACATCCAAGCCGCTGCCGCCACTCACCACTGCTCCCAACAAATGTTGGACAATGGGGCCTACACCTTCCCCGGAGGAACCTACGAACGTCACCTCCTCCCTGCTCAGGCGCCCCAGCACGTACTTCAACGAAATTCTTCTCCGTGAAGCGCTATACGAGGACTAACCTACCTTAGTCCTCGGCCCCTCTGCCTATGCCTACACTTAGCCAGGGGCCAACTTTACGCTCCCTCCCTGTTCTGCCTTTGGCTTTTGAGGACTTTGCATAACTGAAGGCTGTCCCGTGGAACATTACATTCCTGGGACTCCCTTCACCGTGTGGGATCCATTCTGCACTCCCCAGTCCCGAATGGCACCCCGGGGAATTGAGACGGTCGGCTCAGTAAATGGCCAAGTTTCTCCACTCACCTAATCCTCTACTAGTCGTGCATAGCTGCTTGAGGCGAGCGCAGCTTGTCTGCGCTCACTCCCAGCAACATGAGCCGCCCACCCAAGAAGAAGCCAAAACACCATCTACAGGCCAACCAGCCAACATGTCCTACTTCACTTTACACTTCCCACCACATGCCCCCCTTCCCGAGGACAGAAAAGAGAGAGGCAGGATCTTGAGCAAAATTACCAGCAACCACATTGTTGGTTGCTAGTAACACTCTAGCTTAGTAAAGGTAAAATATTGTTTTACTGTTAAGCTATTTCCAAGAAGTGATCTTTCAACTTCACAGGATATAGTGAAGGGGGTGACCATATAGATCAGTTAAACTCCCCATGTATGTAACTAGAGAATAGATATAGATATCCCCGCTAAACTAGATTGGGATAAACGGATAATTTGTATTGAGGTGTCTGTAATACAACCTCCAACACACTCCTGCACAGTTCCATAAAGGATACCGTGGAACAAATAATTAGTGTAATGATGGTTGCTCCATAAGGAACAGTTGTTGGTCGAGAGACCACTTGCAAGGTTTCTCGGCATTCCGCTTGGTGGCGAGAAGCTTGTCATCCATAGCAGCGGTGACAAATCTGTCACAGTCAATGTGGACATATGGACAGTATCGTCACGAAAAGCCACTGTGGCTACCACTCCTGTGAGTGTTGCCACTCCTGTGTGACTTGCTGTGGCGGTTGGTTCCGTCACTTGATGTTGCTGTATTCGAAACTGGGAAGTTCCAATCAGTTGTTGAACCGTGGACTGGGAAGTTCTGGTCACTTGGTATTGCTGTAGCTGGAAACTAGGAAGTTCCGGCTGCATTCTCGTAGACTCGTACCGTGCTCTTGACTGGCAGTGTGAACTGAGCTGGACATCGCTATGCCATGTTCTCAATCGCCAATGATGTGTTGAAACATCAATCCATTCAGGCTTGATACTGGATTTGGAAATCAGTTGAGCTTGAGTCTCTGCAATAGCATGGTAGCTATCTCGAGTCAGCTTGTTGTCCATAGGAATGGAACGTGAGCTGTTTCTAGTTGTTGGATGGTCTGTGTTGTTTGCTAGTAATACTGCAGCTTATTGGGGAGTAATTTGGTTTTAGATTAAGCTGAAAAGCAAAAGTGAGGATTTTCTGGTGGTGCATAGCAATTCTTGTGATTGAATTGGATATAAGGACCCCCGCAACACTTTAGACCTAAAACTCCCTTGGTTCCTTGCATCATGAATATGCATGCGAACCGGACTAGATGATTAGTACACGAGTCAATAGTAAAGAGGTGTCAGGTATACTTCCTCCAACACACTCCTGCACGGTGCCCTAAGTGGCTACCGTGGAACAAATAAATAAATTAGGAAATCAAACAAGGGGTGGATGCTCCATGATGAAAGCACTGTGCTCATGGAAGAGCTTGCCCTGAAGGGGCTTCGTAAAAAAATCTCCACGCATCTCCAAGGTTGGGCAGTACACAACTCTGAGGTTTCCTTTTCCAATCTGGTCATGAATGAAAAAGAAACGAATGTTGATGGCCCGAGTCCTTTTGCCCGAACTGCCTTTGCCATTATCTGCAAGGATGATCGTGCTTTTGTTGTCCTGCATGAGGATGTTGTCCTTCACAAGGATCCCCTGCTCTTCAAGGAACAACTTTGCCCACAACATGGGCGACATGACATCGTCAGCTCCAATCAAGTCCGCTTCCGTGCTGCTCCTCGAATTCAATTTCTGTTTCGCAGACACAGACAGCACCTCGCCACTTCCAAAGGACATGACTCCTCCTGTATGGGAACGGTAATCAGGATGGACTGCAAATGATGCATCCACCCACCAAGTGATGATGCGTATGTCATCAATGTGTAGGATCAACTTGTCCTCCGCAGTCTGATCCAAAAACTTGAGAGGCCTTGGACCAACTTGTCCCAATCATCAGATGTTGGGGTTTTGACACGAGTGCATAACACAGTAGTGAGAGTCTGCACATCTGGTCGAGCACGCTTGCACAGAAACAACAGCTTGGCTGCAAAGGTATGATAAGTCTCCCTGTTTTTGTCATTCAGGGTGGTTCCATCACCAGAGCTGAAAAGGTCAGCAGGAGCTGCACTTGGTACCTTTTTCATTGCCCCAAAGTCCACTGGAAACTCTGATACCATTTTCTTGACATAGTCTATCATGTCAATCACAACCTTTCCTGGGTCGGAAAAATCCACTGTCATCCCCAAGTAGTCATGCTTGGGACCACGGGTTGCCTTGATGGCTCCATAGGTTCCATACCTGTTTTTGAACCATTCTAAAGTCCGGTCATTCACCAACTTTATTCTGTGGCTTGACATCAAATCGTCAACATAGAATCGGATTGTTTGTTGGTAGCCTTCGATCATCCGGTTGGCCACACAAGGATCGTATGGGTTGAATACAAATCCAATTTGCTCTCTCCATGACAACACAGAGGACAGGACGTCCCTTTTTGTATGTCAGGAATGAAGCATAGGTGCTAGGATCAATTTCCACAAGTAGGTCTGCAAGGGTTCCCTCAATAATCATGAGGACCCTGTCTTCACCTGGTTTGACAACTGGCATTGGAGTCTGTATGAATGTGTTTGGAACATCCAGTGACATGACATCCCTGTCTTCCGAGGGATCAACACACATGGATAGCATCAAACCCTCAAGTGAAACCGTGGGACTTCTGGCGTCCTCCTTCTGGTGGTACACTCTTGTTGGCTTCCCATTGTAGACAGCTCTGGCCTTGACAGTGCCATCTCTTTTCTCAGTAACGAACATGAGTGCCATCTGTGCTTTCTTCAATTCAGATTCACTGCACTGGTTCGGGTCAATTGGGCTGAAACATACTTGGCTGTGGAGCTGGTCCATCTCTTTGAGTGCTGCCTCTCTTGCTTTGGTGCCCCATACTTTCAGACCCTTGGGTAGAAGATGTTGTTGGGCATAGCTACTCTCATCCTTGACTTCTGCTGTGGCACTCCTGTGATTACAGGAGTCCATGAACAATGCCAAGTGCTTGCTTGTTTCGGTCTCGTAAAGCAGTGGTTGCTTCGCTTCATCATCTTGGACGAAGGTTACTCCTTTCTTTGCTTTGAATTCCAACTCTGGGAAGCTCGGAAGCTTTGTCTGGCCCAGCGAGGTTTCCATCATTGGTATCCACTGCTAGGGCCGTCTCTTCAACTGTAGGGTTGGCTGGACTTGTACTTGTTGGGATTCCTTGGAATCCCTCTTCTCCGTTTGGATGCCCTTGGTACTAGCCCTGGGGCGTTCCCATCCTCAGAATCTTCATCTGATTCTTTGGATTCCACTGATTCGTCGTCCGAAGAGTCTCCATAGACTTGGAGGTAGCTCTCATTTCCATTGACACCATCCACTCCTGCAGGCAAACCTACAGGCAAAAATTCCACAAGGTCACGGTTGTGAAAGATTAGAGGTTTCTTGCCCTCACCGTATGCCTTCTTTTCGACAGCATCAATGACTGAGCGAGGCATCGGCAGGATGCGGACATGCTGTCGCGTGATAACTTCAAGGTGACAAGATCCATCACACTGTGCCCTCCTTGGTGGTTGTTCATCAATGGATGGAGATAGATACAATCCAATCGCCGGGGCTCCATGGAATTGAGCTTGTCTGGTTCGTTGGAAGCAAGACAATAGCTCCCAAAAGTGTACTGGATATCTTTGTAGCTGGTGGTCCGACCCTCCAAGATCTGCCTGGGAGGATACACTTTGGAAATTCCATCAAGCGCTGGGAAAAGGTTGAGTTTACAGTTAACATTGTACACCAATTCCACAATCATCACCTTTGGCATCACCAGAAACGGTGTAGCATGCCAGGCTGCGCGGATGTGCTCCTTCAAGGTTCGGATGTTGCGCTCGGCGGGACCACTGTGAGTCTGAGCCACTCCATGGTTGAGATCCATCAGGCTCTTGAACTCCAGGTCGCACTGGATTTCTTTGATCTTGAAATTATTATTCCCGTACCGATCAAAGATTTTGTCAATGGCAGCATAGAATGATTTACCTTTCCGATTGGTCAGGTAGGCTGATTCTCTGTGGCGGATCTGCAAGTCAGTGAATGCTAGAAAAGCAATTTCACAAACATAAAACACATCCATGCATCCGGTTAAGAACCTGTGGGGTGCCACCAGCTCATCCGGAATAGTATGGATACTAGCGGTCACTGGTGGTGGGCGTCTGCGTGTAGTAGAGCCCTTGGTCTTGCCCATGTCGCTGCCAAAAACTAATTTGGCACGATCAATGTCCTCCAGCTTGACAGGACAGTCTCTAATTTGTCCAGTCCTGATCATGCTGCGGTAGCCTTCCAAAGGCGGACGCTGGAGGTTGTGGTACAGATTTCTTGCGAGAAATGCACCCTTGGCTTGCTTCTTGGTAAAGCCTTCGAGGTTGCCCTCTATCGTCTGAACCAAATGTTGGAACTCCGGTTCAAACTGGTTGAGTTGGGTCATGTGATCCAGTAGGTCTTGCTCAATCAGCACTCCATACAGACCTTTGGCGGTCACGACTTGAGAAATGTCCGTGCATATCATTAATGATCAACTCATCTAACCTAACGACGATCTGGGATCACGTGAAAGTTAGATGAAGTTCTCCTAAAGGCTTCGAGAAGTCCGGACTTAAAATCAATGCTACCAAGTCCTTCTTCGAAAGAAGAGAATTGAAGTATCTAGTGCTACTGGGATTACTTGAGTAAGGAATCCAACCCGTAACCAAGAAAATAGATGCAGATCCAGAAATATCGCTCTCCTAAAAAAAAAAAAACGAAACAGAAAGAAACTTGGTAGATTCATTTGACTATTAACTACTATCCAGAGCATATGGATCAGACGATCGCAATGTACAGTTACAACGTTGGGATCCCAAGAAAAAGGAATCCCGTTCCATTTCATTGCTTGACAATGATTGATTCCGTAACCGAATGGTTCGAGTTCCGAGATCTGCTCCAAATGCAGCAGACGAAAGTAGCCAACGTCTCTAGAACAACGTGCCGCTCGCCCGTATCCATGGCCGCTGAGGTATCATGGATAGAGGAGAGCCGTAAGTCGAGACAGACTCTCCGGCTGAATAGGACTTCGTCGCATTATTACACCACAGCTGTAGTTTCAACTCGTGACGCGATTCACAACGGTCGGTTTCGAAGCAACTGGACGACATTAAGAAACGTCGCAACGACTCTATCCAAGAAAAACAAGATAAGGAACACGCGACGCGTGTCCCTCATCAATACCAATTTCAATGATACTGGAAGGTTTCAACAGTATCAGTCACCGCAGTACGGTCAGCCAAAGTATAAAGGTCCTTACAATATAGACCGAGTCAATCAACAATGGACTGTAACGGCTCCGACATGCTACCGCGCAAGCGGCACAGTCTAACATACTTGGACGATAAAGGTATTTTACACCCATAACAGGCCTGATCCCTTGTAGGATATGCCACCTTGCGACGAACATTTCTACATCCAAATCTTGGAGTGCACCGGCACTTTAAATTCATATGTTCTCCTTGTCCGACTATGTCATGCCCTTCCTGTGACTTGTCAGGGGGCGAATCCAAAACAGAGAGCTCTTAGCCTTATTCGCGACTCGATCTTAGATAGGGTTTGGTTTGACTAATGACTGAGTCTCCGTGAATAGTCCATTGGAACAGGGTTCTCAATGACCGCTCTAGTCATACTAGGTTGATGATCGAAACATCGCTCTAAGATATTTAGTTCCAGCGTGGAGCACTTCCACGCTACTTAAATCCATGCTAGACGAATCTTCACGACTTTCCGTTTTAGCGGTATCGGTGGAGAGACCGTAGGATGCTACCGCAACCTAGCTCTATCACAACTTTATAGTCTGCCGCGGAGACCAGATCTATCGATCCTTTGATGGTGATCTCTCTCGTTGATTAAGTTTTCATAGCTTTTTAATATCTCTCATTAACTTCATTCTTCTCTCAAAACGAAAAACACTCGAAAGTCTTTACACTATCTTAATAGCGTAGTGCAAGAGCCAAATCTTACAGGAGTTCGGTAAGAACTCATTACCTGATGGAGCCAACAACAGTGTATACTGACAGTGGCAGTTCAATCCGAACTGTCATTGAACCAGAACATAGATTTCGCAGCGGGCATCTCCCAAGACCAATCGAGATGGCCACCAAGTTGGAAGCTCCAAGTTACCCAAGAAGGCTGACACCCCTTAGGAATGGTATTCCAATCCAGGAAGCATCCAAATCAACGCTTTGTTCTCTTGTTGGTGTATGACTGCGTCAGGGCAGCAGATGGACTATGTCCTCATGGATCAAGAGTCGACGCGCCATCTCCACTACCGCCCAATGGTATCTCAACCAGGTATAGAAGG
>CAICTM010002127.1:0-18004 GCA_903772945.1 Seminavis robusta
CCTGATGAGTACCAGAAGAGGAACCGGAGCCATTCTTCGTTCTTCCAAAGCACGGACAACCCCAATACACAAGATATTCAACAGCATCAAGAAGAGCCACAGTCTCGAATGGATCAGAACGTCCATGTCCTACCTCTGATTCGCCAACCTGAGAGAGATGTTCATGGGCGATCTCCAGGAAGCGCTTAAAAAAAAAAGACATGCACCTTCGAAAACAAAACCTGCAATGGCAGTTCCTGAAGGAAAGGACCACGCTGGAATGGGATACATTGGGGCAACCCAACAAATCCTCAAGAAAAGAACACTTTACCAATGTCAAAAGATGACACAAAGTAGGTAGGAAATCAGACTCCTACGCGAGCACGTCAGCCATGTTTTCCAAAACTTCCACTCCAAAGACATCTCTCCGGACCTTCATTGGAACAGCATCGAAGTGAGCATCCTATGGCAAGGCAATCCAATTAGCACTGTCAAGACCATCCGGAGACGACACTGCAGCCTTTGCAATAGGGAGTGACTCGAAATCCTGAAACAATCCAGAGAATCGCCGGAGAAACTAATCAACTACTGCAACGAAATCTACAAAGCCTGCCGACACAATCCCACATTCCATAAGTACCGAACCACAATAGCCCAAGCACTGAATCGAAAAAGTCAGACAACCGAAAAGTTACCACAGAGTCGAAGCCCTTTTGGCAGTTTGTGAGCTAGCTGGCTAGCTGGCTTCCTACTCAGTAGTATACTAGTACTAGTAGCTGATCGAGGTACCGTATCCGCCTTGTTCCTTTGCAAGGAAACTATGAGTGAAGCAGGAACAGTCATTGGCCGGAGTAACGAAGCAATACCCTTTCGTGGCTTTGACAAATCCTTGGCTTCGAGCTGCAGTCCTTTACCTCAGGCTCCTCCAGCCAGATTCTGCCACACGGATCTTCTGCTGTCCTCGCCACGTCTTGGCATCAAACCTTCGCTTTCCGAGCGACAGCAGTGGCAAACCTAGAAAATTTTGTGTGTGTCATTCTTACTTTAGAAACGGCGTATAGATCTACCATAGCGACTACTAGCTAGTACATGTACTGGAAAGCTAGACCCTAGCTAGCTACAGTACTAGTACTGCCAGAGCTGGCAACTGCAGTAACTGCAGTACAGGTATAAAGTCGGTTTTGGTCCATCGCTTTGAGACATCAGCGATACTATAGCAAAAACAGTACAATATCGGAAACCTTCTGTCTCATTCTCTATTCTCTGAGTTAACGGGACTCAATGTTGGACCAAACTATTTATGCATCTCGACAAAAGTATAGCGAAAATGAAATACACGTTTAACATAATGTGTGTGATCCTAAATCATGTGGTCAGTATGGGTAACATACTATGCGTCAATGGTACTTGAGGTCGATTTCGTATTGATCTACTTATGGGTCAATCGGACATTGAGACAGTCATTTGCTAAAAGACGGCCATTTTTGGGCTGTAGCGCTGGTACACTTTCTACATGTCTCACCCACTTCCTTTATTAAACTCGTAACTGCAGCTCCCATTGAAAACCCTTCGCTCGATGCTAAAACACAGCATTCGTGTTGTGTTCCCCGTGGGAGCCGACGAGCCAGAATGACTTGCCAGCAAGGTCCCGCAATTGAAGAAATATTGTAAATATGATGAATTATTTGATTAATCTACTGTAAATATGATAAATTAAAGACTAATATGTTGAGTGGTGATGAATTCATCACATGTTTGTTGAATGGTTATTAATGGTAGTGAAAATGATGAATCCGTGATGACTGGTGATGAATTGTGATGAAAATTAATACTGTTTTACTATACATTATGATGAATAGTGATGAATTCATCCCCAATTGGTTGAATTGTGATTAATGGTGATGCAAATGATGAATCTGTGACTGGTGATGAATGGTGATGAAAATGCTTAAAATTGGTGATGAATACATCCAGATTTTTATGTTTTGCGGAATGAAATCTGCAGGTACACACCTGGCGTGCAAGGCGGGCGGCATACGTATGGATAGCACAGTAGTGGAAGAGGGTACGACTGTACTGTACGTACGCGACCTAGCTTGGGATGACTTGCTTTTTACGCTACCATACCTACGGTCAAATCACATGCGAGCTTTGCGCGAAAAGCTCACAGAAATGTATGTATTATCAAGTCTACTAGCTAGCTAGCTAGTCGGGGCTGAAGGGCGTGCGATGCCATGACAATGGTACCGGTAAAGACCGTCAGCAAAACAGAGCGTTGAATCGCTTCAAACAGCAGTGCTTGCTGCCTTAGCTCACGTTGCTGATGTCGGATTCGGATTCTTTAGTACCACCATCAGGCGCACACTGAGAGTTGGGATGCGGGGTTATTCCCTGGAAGATCGGCGACTTCGGCATTCCATGAGTTATTTGAGCTTGGGCCATCGACGGAAAGGAAATGAGAAAATAGACGAGATCTCGTATCTCGATTTCTTTGGAGGCCCTCTCCTCTCGCCCTCTAACTCTCCTACCTGGTACCAGATGAGATTCCTGGGGGACCTCGGGAGCCTACAATATCCCTGGAAGAGTCACCGTCGTTCATCAATGGAAGGAGAGGGCTCACCGCAAAAGAATACGGGTGGACCGCAGAAGAATTCCCCACGTTGTTGAATCGGAGCGCTGTCTTCCATGGCATCCGAAGGGTACCGGTACGTTGTGCTGAGTACTGAGGTACCATACAGCAATCGCCATCGATCTGCTTTGTCCGAAGTCGTGTCAAATTTTGTTTCTAATCTTTCTGTTTTAAAAGACTACAGAGCATGTTCTCTGACTCCTGTCGCTCCGAACTGCTGTTGGCCTTTGAATTCCTCAATTCCTCCTCCCGATTGGTAGCCCTCGATCTTCAAACGTTGCCCATGCAATCGTTCCCTCGCGTGTCAAGTGCGCTGGCTCCCACCGAACCCCACCCTACCTGAGGCCGGTCACTGCAATCTACTAGTGCTCCTGTGACGTTGGCTTCCCCTTTCTGAAATATCTCCCTCCCGGAATCTCCAATTGTCTCTCTCTCCCCCTCCAAATATACATACTCCAATCTTTCCATTCGGCCTCTTCTTGCCTTTGCGGTGTGGCCTGTAATCCATGACATGTCTCAATGACTCCAAGTAAGTTAACCGCGGTGATGACTACACTGGTGGTAATCCTTTGACAAGCGAGTGCGCTTGGTGTAGCGGCCCGGTAGAGACAAACTATGATGCTTCCGAGCCATGAAAGAATCTCCTGCGATTTCATCCTGCTTCTTGAACATCTTGGACAAGGTGCGATAGTAGCGCGCATCCTCGCGATGCAAGACGTTGTCGCCCAAGACATCGTTGTGGTGGTATGTCGGAGGAATCTCCATCGACTCCTCATCCGTTACTCCATCGCGAGTGCGAAGGGGCCAATATCCAACCAAAACACGGCTTCCCTGCAAACGCTGGACAAAGTGTTTGCGTATGACCATGAGAATCATGGCCTCCTCCTTGTGGGTGAAAAAATCCCGAACGCTGCGACCGTTCAATAGTGAGATTTCTTCCTGGTCCTTGGAAAGTAGAGAGGCTCTCTCTGGACTAACCACAAGGTCAAAGAATACTCCCTTGAGAGTATCGAACGACTGCCATCGACAGGGGTTGTCGATGTTGGTTATCTCGAGGATTGTACGGGTCATTCGATGACTTAGCTTAGGTCTTCCATCGGCATGGAAAAAATGACGGTCTGATAATCAGAGAATGGGAATAGATAAGAGAATGGGAACAAGAAAAAACCGATGAACAAGAAGAAGAAGTAATTTAGCCGAACACAACAACAAATGGTCATGGAACTTACCAATGATCTGACGAATGCATTCCATGTAAGAATCTCTCCACTGGCAGTGAGCCTTTTGGATCTTGCTACCCAAGCCATTGACCCAGATCAGAATAATATCTTGCCTGATCCTCTGCATGGCGTTATGGTCGATGGTGCCTCCTTTCTCGATCAAGGGGAAAACGACTTGTTGAAGAAGATTTTTGGTGAAGGCACCATCCGCGAGGGGTACCTCACCTTCATTCTGAAGAGTAGAGCAGAATGGCGAGTGGGTGAGATAAGGAGGCCACGGTCCGTGCCAACATTCCAGAGGGAGGACACGTCAAAGTCTTCCTGCTCGGCAGACATCTACATACCAAAGTTGGCGAGAAAGGATGCTTCTGAAAGTACCTCTTTAGCTCTTGGCTCGGCAGGACGTCGGATTCGACGACCTCGAGGAATCTCGTCAATTCTTCTGAGTTCAACAACGCTTGCATTTTCCTTCTGAGGATAATGGGAACAAAGCGTGAGATACCAATGCTTTCTTCTCGTCGTATACTTTACTTCAGCGGCCAAGAGCTGCTTGTTGATAACTTACCAAAACTAATAACCAGACACAACAAGGGAACCTGCAAAAGGCTCCGCCGTTTTTTAATGAAGATTAGCAAAAAGGTTTGGTCAGGTTCGGGGAGGAAAAAATCCAAAAATGCCGAACACTGTCTAAACGATGATTGGACGAACCCAGCGGTACCCGGGCCAGAGGCACACCGCGTCTACCGTACCAGTTCAGGAGCAGCGCATAGGACAAAAACTGCAGATGCCAGGTGTACCCTTTACTCGAATTGAAGATCCACCCTCACGGCACCACTCTGGAGTATCATCCTTTGTGTACCGAATGTTTCACCAGAAGTGTAAGATCTAGACTACTGCTGGACGACGCTCTAAAGGCTCTTCTGAACCAGGAACTTTGTCTACGAGTACATAAACGAAAAGCGACGAAGAGCTGGGATGGCATCTCAGGCCCCTTCCATGTACTTGAGTAGTTATTTTGGACTATTTACTTTGCGGTTGAGGTCAGAACGCGGTCAGCCAAAATCGTGACGTTTGATCTGTGTTGTGGCTTTGCTGTTTCAACTGACTTCTTTTTGATTACATTGACCTTGATGAGGAGATATCGCCTCATCTGTATGCAGCTTGAAAGGGAAAAAACGACAATTCACTGATGAAGCAGCCTGGCCTGGAGAACAATACCTCTCAGGCCTTGCAACGTGAGGTGTTGCTTATCTCTGTTTTTTGGGGGTGTGGGGAGTCGGAGCAGGAATTTTTTGGCAGTTTTATCCACCCAAATTATTGCACTCAAGGACAGCTGATGCTTTGATCCGGTCCAAGGGGGCGGGCAGCGATGGCTTAACTTGGGTAGGTCAGGGTGCTCATTTCTTGTGCTTTTGTTGGGGTCTTCGTTGGTCTCGCTCCACTTCAATTTTTGGGGACGTCTATCCGCCCAATTGATTGAGCTCAAAGATCAAGGAGGCGGCTAGTGCCCCGACCCGGCCCATCATGCACCGGTGGATTGACTTGGGTACCGGATGATCTTCTGTTTTCTTACTTGAAGGGTGGTACCTACCCGATCAAAATTCACCGAGCCAGTCATTTGCTTCAACACATCTGCCTCCCTCTTCCCCTTCTCCTTCTTTTGTTGCCACGGGTCCCTTTCTGCAGATTTTTTTAGCTCTGGTCACATACAGCTGACATTTCCAGCTTGAACAGAAAGCTACAATTCACTTATGGGGGGGGAGCAGCTGACAATCAACCTGCACCCAGCAGCTACCCAGCTAGCGTCTCTAAGTTTTGATCACTTACTTTGCCCGAAAGTAGTGTACCGGTACGGTAGGAAGTGGGTTCTGGCGGTGAACAGAGCCAGGCTGGCCAGGCAGTAGAACAATGATTTGCAGAAACAGGAGCAAGGAGCTGAGCAAGGTTTGTCCACCTGGAACCTGGCTGGATACATGGATAGAATCGAATCATTGTTTTTTACCGAGATGGGTCCAGGATCATCTGCTGGTACGATACGTGTTATCTTACAGTGATGGCACTCTTTGCAACAACAACAACAACCAAAGGCTTGAAAGTCTCGGTCTGAGAGCGACAAACCTGTCCTGATGGGGGGGCTGGAGGTTATAATTCTTCACCATCCCAACCTGGCGGCTTCTACAGCGATATCAATAATAAAGGCTCAAAACGAGCGAGATGTCGCATAAACCAAGACAAGCGATGTTGCTAAATTGTTGATACTGTAGTGTCTGGAGCAAGGTTTGATTATTAGTGATACTCCTTTGGACGAGGGAGCAATCAACAAACCAAAGCTAGTAGCCGAACGGAATTCAGAGAAGAGAGTCGAATCAAGGAGTACCAGTCCATTGGTCAGAACACCAATAACGGACTACCACTGACTAAATCTATCTTTCAACTACTACTAGTCTAATTTCCTGGTTTCCTGTCTCTCTATTGGGGGAAGCAAAGAATATCCATTGAAGCACAGTGCACTTGTCGTGTCATCCGTAGCGGTACGGTACGGCTTGTTCCCACCGTCCTTTAAAGGCTTTTCAAAATATTCCAGCTTCACTGTTTTAATTAAAAATCCAAAACCGTCCCATGGATGGGTGGCCATGCGGTGGCAGTCATTGTCTTTCACCAGCCAAAGAGAAGAAGAGAGGCCAATGGCGGCCCACGAAGATCTTGCTGACGATGCTACAAGTAGTAGTAGACCTACTAATAAGAAGAAGCGCAACCGGAGTAAGAATCCTCTTTCGCATGCTCGTGGAAAACAGCAGAGTCATGAGAACATTTGGTTTCGAAGAACGGGGAAAGGATTCCATTTGTTTGTGCTGTACTATGCGGGACAACCGACGTGCACAGTGGCCGATTTTTCCAAGTCTTGCTCCTCTGGTACTGCTAGTAGTAGTGAGAATCCCCTGAAAGATCCTGTGGCCAACAAAGGTCTCTCTCGGGCTTCCAAGCGACGCAATAAGAAACGCAAGAAACAAGACGCTACTGGTATTACAGAAGAAACATCCGCCAAGCAGCAAACTGCTGCAAAAGAATCAAAGAGTGACAACAATAAGACCAACGACCAACTAGTTCTGAATAATCGTTCGCATCCATTGCTGGCGGCCATGGACCATCATATGGTGAAAGATCCAACCGTTGGCTTGCTCGAGACCTTTTTGGGTCACATGTCAACGCCACTCCCCGTCACATTTCGTATTCGTCGTCACTTGAGTGACCAGCAACAACAAGCCTTGCGAAACACAATTCAACAACAATTTTCCAACGGTGCAGTGACGCCACTATTATTAGTATTGCAACACCAAAATAAAAACAAGGAGGAAGAACCATGGCTGACATTCCAAACTCCACGTTGTGGCAAAGCAGAACTGGGCAAGCGTCATCCAGAACTCAAACAGTTTCTGGTGGATGGATCACAGAATGGAACCATTGCGCGGCAAGAGCTGGGATCCATGTTACCCGTGTGGGCACTGGAACATGCCGGTTGCTTTGCTTCGTTGTCGGGCAAGCGTCGTCGCATTCTCGATCTCTGCGCCAGTCCAGGATCCAAGACACTGCAGGCATACGAATTGGCATTATTGCAGTATTACAAAGATGAAAGTAAGAATAAGATGCGCATCTTGGCCAATGATGTCTCGGAAAGTCGATTGGAAACCCTGCGAGATGCCATTCAACGATCCGGGGTTGTACTAGACGACGACGATGACAAAAGCAATCATAATTTGATTGGATACGGGTGTCAAGATGCCCGACACTTTGCTTCTGTCAACAACAAGAGCAAGCTATGGGACGTGATTATCTGCGATGTCCCCTGCTCGGGCGATGGAACGATTCGAAAGGATCCGCACATTGTGCAACTGTGGAAACCCTCCCAAGGACACGTCCTGCATACGACCCAACTACAAATCTTACAGCGGGCATTGCAGTTGGTACGAGTGGGAGGGACGATATGTTACAGTACCTGCAGTTTGAATCCAATTGAAAATGAAGCCGTCGTGGCGGCAGCTTTGGAGCAATATGCCAAGCAGCAGCAAGAGGACGACAACAATAAAACACCGGCAGTGGAAATCCTATCGTTGTCGCTCCCGGGTTTGGTGTTGCATCCGGGGATCTCGACTTGGAGAGTGGCCGAATACCGTGACGACAAAGTAGAAGAATCGAACGATGATGATGATGAGGACGACGACGAAATTCCCAAGCTTATTTGGCATGACACTTATGAGGAGGCATCGCGAGCCAAAATGCCACATGCGGTACCGTCCATGTGGCCTCCTTCCGCCAAAAACTCGTTCCATTTGGAGCGCTGCCAACGACTGTGGCCACAGGATCATGACTCGGGTGGTTTCTTCTTGGCAGTCATTCGAAAGAATCGTTGAATTTACGCTCTCACCAAGACGAAGGATTGTGTCACTCCAGCAATGAATTTCGAATGACGATTGAGCCGCTACAGTGTTAATAAAAAGGAGAAGTCATGGCGTTCTTATTCAGAGCAGAAATACTCTTGATTGCATTGCCTATTATTAGTATGACATACCCCGTACTGTACTGTAGTTTACCCTTTCCCGTTCACCACAATGCGTGCATGCTTCACCCACCCACTCAAGTCATAAAAAGCTTTCACCATTGGGTTGTGTTTGTCAACCCAACGTAGTACCCTACACATCTTGTGTGTCGCTTATTGCTCCCTGCGCAGACCAGAGGCTTGTCGATGCCCCTGACGTTGAGACATACAGACCTCTGGAAGAATCGCATTCACGTGCTCGTACTTGTCTCTCTTCCCTCCGTTCACAGACCCTAGTAGGTTGCATCGCGTACGTTCCGTATTGATAGGAAGAGGAGAAAGATCCGTAGGGATCGAGTTGGTAGGGCTGATTATTTCGAGGGAACGATGCGTTGTTCGATGGTCTCGTCGATGAGGACAAATCGTACGCCACATGGTTGGCATTTTCCGAAATGAGTGACAATGGGGCTACACCATGCCCGGTGCCTCTTCGCAGCAATGGTTTTTCTATGATACCTCGATGGATTTGATGGAAGGAAGTCATGTGAGAGTGTTTACGATCCCGCTCCACTGACCCTTTTGGCGGCCATCTACAAAGCATCATGGTCATCCCACGACGTTTGGATTGCTTGAGGGCCTCTAATAGCCATATCACCCTCACCGGTTTTGCACAACAAGCGAAAGTGCGCTGTAGATTGGATGACCTTTGCCTAAACGATGCAACCGTTAGGAACACCAAAGCGTTGCGAGCAACCATTTAACTCGGGCTGAAACGCTCGAGGTGCGCGAAGAACGGGCAGGCTACGAGATTTTCACCAAATTCAAAGAGCTCGAGGTGCAATCCCGCACCTCTAAAAGGCGACCGGGACAATGTGGAGGCAATGCAGACTAAATGTCGGTTGGAAATTTGGCGTTGAGCTGTTGGTTAGGAGCACTTAGATTGTCTAGTTCCTCCAAATTCTCCAAACGGACGTATCTCCTCGACCTTATCCCTCCAACAAACTGCACTCCACAACAACTTGATCAAGGCAATGGTAGTGTTGTCAGGTCAAAACAAGATGCGTTTCGCAGCGGCGATCGTCTTCTCTGTGATCGTGGCCCTTACGGACGCAAGGCTCGCAGGAACAGAGCTCAAGGCAGAGTCGAAGCAGGGAAAGAGCCTTCTGAGCAAGGCCAGGAAGCTAGAAGATGGAAAGGGTTGGTACGATGGCTACGCAAATGAAGACGTGCAGAGCTACATGAACAGTATGCAGCAATATAAAAACAACCGAGATGGAAATACTGGATACCAGACCACGTACCAAGGTCCGTATTACAACGAGAATGTTGCCAACCAAAACTGGAATGGCCACTACAAGTACGATGACAGCGAAGCCAACGGGGATAGCCAAGACCAACAAAGTGGTAGACGAAAAACCAGCAGCTGGTGGAACTTTCGTAGCTGGTGGAATAAGGATGATGGCAACGAGGATGATGTGGACAGCGGGGGCTGGCGCCAATACAGTCAAAGCAGCGGGCAAAGTGATCGAAGCAACAACCAAGGCGGCCAAAACAACTATTACCAGGACAATAACTACCAAGCTGGTCAAAACAACTACCAAGGTGGTCAAAACTACTATGATGGGAATGGTGATGAAAACGACTATGGCTATGAAGAATACTTGGAACAGCAGCAGCAGAGCAACGGCGAAGCTGAAGACGAGAGTGACCAGAAAGGAAGTTGGTGGCAGTGGTGGAAAGGTGGTCAAGACGACGAAGACGAAGATGAAGACAGTGGGCAAGAAGCCCAAAGCAGCAATGGCCAAGGTGGTCAAGAAGACAACTGGAATGGAAATTACAACTGGAATGGAAACTCGCAAAATGGTGCAAACTACTACCAAGGCGGAGAAAACAACTACCAAGGCGGCGAAAATAACTGGGATGGAAATGGTGATGAAAACGACTATGCGTACGAGCAGCAGCAGTCTGGAGGCCAATACAACGGAGAAGGCGGAGATGGGTATGGATATGGAGACTGGGCCGAAAGTTATACAGAGACTGCTTCGGCAAACGCTTGGATGCGAGATTATAGCATCAAGTTCGAGGGATGTGCGAGGGAATATGATACCAATGACCAAGGCGAAATGTTAGTTCACACAGCGATCAGGGTTGACAATTGGAGGCATTTGCACGTAGTCTTACCATTCTGGTTGCTTTTTCTCGAAAACTTGATAGGCAAATGCAGTTGATGGCCAGGTTCAAGCTTTGCCCCGATGCGTACGGCGAAAAATGCCGACACGCGGGAGAGTACGTGGTTCCCATGGTAGACTATGTTGAAGCCTTTCAAGGAATCATTGTGACCGACAAGAGTTGTGCAGTTCAGCAACAAAAGTGCCTCGCCCAGTGCCGAGAGAAAAATCGCTATGGAGAGTCAAACGAAAACTATGACCGAAATGGAGCGGGTCGCAGGGGACTACGGTACTATGGTGGCAAGCTGTACAACAACTATCAGAATGGCTTCCAGTACAGTTATGTAAACGGGTACCAAAATGGTTACCAGGACGCTCAATACTATCTGATGTACGGTGAATATGCGAACAACCCTCAGAACGGGCAGTATCGCTACGACTACTACAATGTCGAAGGTCAAGATCGGTACTACCAATATGAACAAGACAGCCGGGACCAATACGACGAAGAATGGAGGGACAGCAACTATTACGATGAAGAATACTGCGTTTACGACTGCATGTCTGATGCCGACATGGCTTCTTGCGAGGACCATGACGCAGAAAACGACGTTTACAACGACTACAACGATATCAACATTCTACAAATGGTTCCGTGCCACAAAATGGGGTACAGCCAAGAATCTTCTGCATCGCTCTATATGGGAGCAACTTGCACAGATGACGGAGTCTTCCTTGGAGCGTTCCTTGATGAGACGTGCTCTTTCCCTGCACCTAAAGAGAGCTTTGAGAAAGCAGTAAGTCGGCTGATCAGGTTGTGCGACTGGTTGCTTTTTGTTCGGCAAGCGTACTAATACTCACTTGTTCCTGCAACGTCTTGTTCGCACAGATGGGCTTCGCCCTTCCAGAACAAAGCTTGGTGACCAAGGAGATCGTCTCGTGCAACTCTTACAGGAGCGGCAACTATGCATACTATGATCAAGTTGACGAAGAAGAAGACGACGACGACGACAACAACAGTGCGGAGAGTGAGGAGGAATACGATTACAATCCAGAATACGCAGGGTACAGAGAAACCATGAATGTCTGTGAAGATCTCTACCGCTATGCTGGGAAGTGCGAGCGCGGAATGGAAAAGGACGATATTGACATGGAGGACTGTGCCTACATCAAAACTTTGAAGCCTCAAGTGAACATTGCGGCCCTGGCCTTGCGAATTGCGGCAGTTGTCGTGTTCGGCCTTCCTTTGCTCTTGTTTATCTACTACCTCTGCATCAAAGCTCGTCGCAAGTTAAAGGTTTGGCGTGCCAACAACCCTGACGTAGAAGATTCTTTCGTTGCGTCCATGATTCAACGAAAGGACGCTTTTGTTGCGTCGGTGACGCGACGAGTGACGGGAGAGCCTACCAAGGAACAAAACTCACCCGGTGCACGAGATGGCAGCGTCACAAGCGGCAGCGTCACAAGCGGTAGCGGCAGCGTCACCAGCGCGTATTCGGGAAACTCCACTGGATATGAAGGTGCCAAGATGCCCGTGGATGGAACGGCTCCTTCGAGTTGGAGAGCACCATCGAGCTGGAGATCAAGACAGCCTTCACTGGGTTTCCATGGGGCCAGGGCTGCTCTACGCGATGCCGGTCGAGCACTGGCGGGCGAAAATAGGAGGCCTGCCTCGAGTTTCGAAGGGGCCAAGTCTGCATTACGCGATGCCAGTCGGGCTCTAGCTGACGCCAAGAGGGCTGTTTTGGGCCATCAGCGATCGCCTCCCCCTTCTCCTTCGGCGTTTAGTCCCATACTCACCGGTGGAGCTCCGAGTTCTCCAGTGTCTCCGTTATCTCCACCTGTTTCCATTAGGGGCTCTCCAGGTGGGGATCCAGGTACACCAGGTTCGGCTCCAAGAACGCCAGTTGCGGCTCCAAGAACATCAGGTGGGGCACCACGGACCCCACGTTCGGCTCCACGAACCCCACGTTCGGCTCCTACACCCCCCATTGCTGCTCGTTCTCCAGCAACGTCTGCTGCCCACTCTCCAGCAAAGCCTCCTCGCTCTCCAAAGCGCTCTCCTCCTACTCCTCCTTTTACAAAGCCGACTGCAGCTTCTTCTAGCGCTAAATCTTCTGGAGATCCTCCTGCATCCTCAACAAGAAGAACAAAGACTGGCGATGTATAACTGCATCATGGCTGAATTGGGCAAGATGATGTTGGGATCAAGAGCCTCTCAGTCTTACATGTACAAACGAATCACTTTTTGTCTGCTCGCCTCTGGGATGGTTTGTTTTTAATTGATCTAGATACTTGAAGTTAAAATTGCATTCTAAAATCATCATCTTCCAATCAGGATAGCACTGGAATGTATCGCAATCTCTAGCTAGGTGTTGCCTACCGTAGCTATCTAACTAGGACACAGTATCGGCTACCACAATCTCCATTCGTTGTGCCAAAAACGGTCCCACAAAGCTACTGGATCTGACCCGAAAGTATGCGATATGAACATATTGGAACCATTGGAAAAACGAGTACTTGTCCTTGACTTGTGGATCATATCCCATTTGTTCGTTGGCCTGGAGCCAGAAGCGTTGATCTTCGGTACGGTTTTCCAGATCCGGTCGAAAGAGCGGTTCGTGAACATCGTGTACGGATTGTGTGGGTGTCAAAAAGGCATTGTACAAATGCTTGTACGGAATTTGAGCATCCTTGGCCAACACGGGTGGAAACAGTGGCGGGAATTCGGCGTAAGAATCGAGTTGGGAGAAAAAGAATTTCGAGTCTGGATCTACTCTCGCCAACATTTGCTTGGGAGAGAATCCCGACTTGTCCACTCGAGATCCTCCCTCTCCTGGACGGTAGTTGTCTTCCATAAGCACGTGACGAAATCCATACTTCATGTAGGTCAGAACATGCTCAAAGGAATTGGTATGGTCGTCCTGAAAGATTAAAGTGTTGGCAGGATCTTGGATCTCTCCACTGTCAATCTTTTGCTGCCAATCAATCTTTTGCAAGTCGACGAAATTGGCCCCAGTATAATAGGTGGTCAATGGCGATGGGTCGATCCATCGTTGAGGCTGATTGCAAATGGGTTGATCTCGGGGATCAATGCTGTAGATACGTGTAGAATTGGGGGCCGCATGCCTTAGCAAGTAGGTGGAAAGGCCGGCATTGATCCCCGATTCGATAATGGTACTCGGCTTGAGGTGTCGGACTGTCAGCCAGACAGCATAGGCATGGTTCACTCGCATCCCGCAGATATTGTTTCGGTCATGACGAGAGTTGTAGACGGAAATAAAGTCGTCCCATTCTCGCAGCAAAAGAAGTTTTAGATTGTCGTCTAGAAAAGAATGGCCAATGCGCACCAATGGATGACCCAATTCCGATGATGGCGTTTGCCCAGGCCAGCCACTGCTGCTTTCTGTGGTGCCTGGACTGCTATCTGTATGGGGAGCGTTTAAGGAGAGACTTCTTCGTTGGTTGGTCAATGAGATATCTTCCACTAGCTTGGATTTAATCTCTCCCCAACTACTAGATGATGACAGAGACCCCGCGAAGAAGCTAACTGCAACGAGGCACAGAACAAAGGTACCTGAAAACTTTACCATCGTGATGAGATGATGTGTGGTGGGTCCAGTCTGAAGTCTTTCTATAATATGATGGCTATCTCACGCATGGAGGAGCTCGATGGATGGAGGTTGCCCTTCAAAAATTCGGTAAGGCTGCCGTTGCAAAGATTTCTTGTGACCGTCGGAACCAGACCCTGATGTCGCCCTTCTCGAAGCGAACCGAATGATCTGGGACGAAGCGAACCTTAGCGCTCTCACTTTTTGCTGCACACCTTTCAGAAGGCTCAAGGCAAGACGTCAAAGATGCCAAGATCGAGGCGACACAAACAACCCACGATAAGCCCAAACACAGTAAAGGAACATGATGAGAATCTCAACTGTCGTCTCTCGATGGGGAAGCAGGAGCCGTCTGTTGCATCCATCGGCCGTCGCAACGTGGCGGCAACCAATCCAACCAAGACTATTGGAAAACAAGGTGTGGACAGCATCGCTATCTTCCATGGCTCATCCACAAAAGCAGCGTGGAGCTTTCAGTCATGACAACACTATTGAGATGGTTCCCCGATCATTGCTTGCGAAAAGGCATCAAGAAGCATTGAAGAGCTCCTTTCAACGATTTGGATACCAAATGGCCAATGTCAATCCCATTCGCCCGGATGGCTTGTTGTCGGTTCGGTCTGCCGTCGAACGGTGCATTCCAAAGTCCATGGTGACCGTCCTCGACGTGCTGACGGATATTCGATGTTATCAGTGCAACGATCCAGATTTTGCCAAGGCATTGTCGGAACATGTTGCCATCCACAAGGACGACGCTGCTTGTGTCGCAGAGCTGGTGCATTCCTATTGTGGACACATTGGGTACGAGTTTGAGCATTGCAGTACCGAGGCTGAGAGGGCATTCTTTGTGGCCATTATAGAAGATCCGAATAGTGCTTTGCAACAGTTTGATGACGCTTGGATCTTTGAACAGTTGTATCGAGCCGAACTATTTGAACAGCTATTGCACGAGCGCTATTCCAATGCTCGAACGTTTGGTATTGAAGGCATGGAATCTGCAGTCTTGGCCATCAACACCCTCGTGGAAACTTTTGCCAACACTGCTGCAGAGGAACGGTGCAAGGTTTTGCTAGGGACCACCCATCGCGGGAGAATCAACTTTTTGGCAAACTGCCTCCACACGAATTGGTCCACGCTGATATCCGAGTGGGATCCGACTTCTGGACCTACATATGACGATATCTGCTTGGGTTCATCATCGTCTAACAATGGGCTGATAGAGCTGCTGCCCATTCCGGCTCACCTCGAGGCGATGGTACCAGGATTGCAGGGAAAAGCCCGTGCCCACGCGGAAGAGCTGGCTCGAAACCTAGACGACGAAACCAAAAAGGGAGCTCACCACACACAATCCCCTCTAGCGACTCATTTGGTCCTTCCGCTATCACTGCATGGCGACGCCAGCTTTTGTGGAGAGGGAATCATACAGGAGACCCTTCAATTGAGCACCTGCAAGCATTACGAATGCGGCGGAACCATTCACATGATTCTAAACAATCAAGTGGGATACACCACAGAGCTATCCGAGACAAAGAGTGAGCGCTTCCTACACACTCAGTCAAGTGACGTTGCCAAGTCCATCAATGCCCCCATACTTCACGTCAACGCAAACCGACCAAGAGCAGTGGTTCGTGCTTGTCAGATTGCGTTGTTGTACCGTCAAACTTTTGGGGCAGATATCTTGATTGATTTGGTCGGATGGAGGAAGCATGGGCACAATGAATTGGATGATCCAACCATGACAAACGTAGATTTGTACAAGACTGTGAAGAAGATGGAATCTGTTACCGAAAAGTTCATGGATGAGCTAGCCCATCCTGCATCTTTGGCGTTAGCAAAGATAGACGGCGTAAAGGAAGAGGTAGACCAAATCTATCAAGCTGCAAAAGGAATCAAGCGCCAAGAAGCCGGAGACTTGCCCCATGAACAAAAAACGGGGAGCGGAGGAAGCAGTGCTTGGTCTAACATCAAGGCAAGGCCTTCTGACACGAGCCTGCCCGAGGCGCAGTTCAAAGAGGCGTTGGCACCATTGACAACTGTCCCTGACGAGTTCCAGCTGCACCCAATAGTGAAGCGAGTGGTCGATGCTCGGAAGAAGATCCTGGCAATGCCTCCGGAGACCAGGATCGACTGGGCAACAGCAGAGCTTCTGGCACTATCAAGCCTGGCCACAGAAGGTGTTCCTGTTCGACTGACAGGAGAAGACACGGAGCGTGGAACATTTGCGCAGCGGCATGCTGTGTGGCATGACATGGCAAAACAAGGACATGAGCATCATGCCGTTCCACCTCTTTTGGAGATTGCCAACAGCCCTCTTTCGGAGCTCAGCGTTGTAGGTTTCGAGTTTGGCTGGTCTCTCTGTAACCCGAACTCACTGTGCCTATGGGAAGCACAATTTGGAGACTTTTCAGATGAAGCACAGGTAATCTTTGATACTTTGATATCCAGTTCGGCCTCCAAGTGGAATGAAGAATCAAATCTAGTGTTGCTGTTGCCTCATGGCTACGATGGGATGGGGTAAGCAAGGGTGCTTGGCTTTTGGGTCCATTGCCGCTGCTTATATTTAATGAGAGTTTGATTCTGTTTTTTCTTCACCAGGCCTGATCATTCGAGCTGTCGACCTGAGCGATGGCTGCAAATGTTCGCTTCGTCATGGTCCGAGGCGGATTCCCCACCAACGGGGGACCCAGACCCAGTAGAAGCATTCAAGCCTGCAACTTTATTGTGGCTTGCCCAACCGATTCCTCCAATTACTTTCATTTGCTGCGCCGCCAGCTAGTTTGGTCCTTTCGGCGCCCACTCATTGTTCTTGCCCCAAAGCGCGCACTAAGAAATCCAGCTGGTGCATCACCCTTGTCAGATTTTCTTTTGGATGAATCTGGACATGCCGCCCCCAAACACTTTGTTGGAGTGCTAGACGATCCATTCTGGAAAAGGGGGAACAAGGAGGCAGTGTCCAGCGTACTCCTCTGCTGTGGGGAGCTGTACTATGACCTGGCAAAAATAAGGGAACAAGGTAAAGGGTTTGCAGACGTCGCACTGATTCGTTTGGAACAGTTGGCTCCATTTCCAAGTCATCAGCTGGAGGGAATCATCCAAACCTACCCCCAAGTACAGCGAGTTGCTTGGGCACAGGAGGAACCCTCCAATGACGGCGCACTGACGTTTGTTAGGG
Source organism: Seminavis robusta (assembly GCA_903772945.1). Taxonomy (NCBI): domain Eukaryota; phylum Bacillariophyta; class Bacillariophyceae; order Naviculales; family Naviculaceae; genus Seminavis; species Seminavis robusta. The sequence continues at coordinate 17,314 of CAICTM010002127.1, forward strand.
AGCACCTTCTCTTCCAAAAGAGTGTACCAACCCTGGTGGATGTACCAATGCAATGGTCTATGCGGAGACGCCGCGCCCAGCCTACGTGAGCGCCAATTTTGGCTGTGAATGCCAAGTCCTACAGCTCTAGCCACGCGTGTAGCACAATCACGCCATTATCTCCCGTCGCGCGATACCTCGCACACAGCTCGCCACAGTGAGTGAAGCGTGTCGTGCGTGCGCGCGCTTATGTAGTACACTCGTTCATGTCGCGGATATATATAAATGCGCTCTAAGTGTATAATATACTGATGCGGGCGCGCGCGCGAGTGCAGTCCATACACACACTATATCATATACTCCGCTCAGTTCCACCGGTGCTCCTTCGCGCTATTCATATATCTCTCATATAGAGAAAGATATGATCGTGTCCCCTCAGGTAAATACCCAAGCAAACATCAGTGTATCCCGTGTGTATCTTTTGTTCCTGCAGAAAATGGCTGGAACAGAGTGCTGATGGAGCAGATGTGAAGTCCCAGTGAAAATTAAGGTGCCATATTTCCGCACACTCGCTCGCTCAACTGCATACACGCGAGCATATATGTCACAGTCTCACTGTCCGGCGCTCGAGTGCTTGTAACCGTCTCGTCTGAGATCCGAATACTCTGTACGCGTGAAATCCTCCTCATCTTCTCTGGTATATTACTTTTGT
>CAICTM010002128.1:0-18001 GCA_903772945.1 Seminavis robusta
AAAAGAGAGAGATTCACACTATCGGTAGCTTACGCACACCAACGATAGAGAAAGCAAAACTCGAAAATGAAATAGCCAACCTCACTGCAGCCGTAGAAGATCCACCGGACGAGGAAATCGGGGGACTCGAGAGAGAAGAGTACGCAGGGCTGATGAAGACCCACCTTACGAGGTTGGCAAAACTACAAGAAAATAGAGGCAAGGCTTTCAACTTGATCCTAGGGCAGTGCACCCGACAATTAAAGGACAAGATGAAGCAGAAAACGGACTGAAGACGTCCTGTAAGATGCGACCCACTGGAGCTACGAAAAATGATCCAAAAGACGATCATGGCCCAGACCAATGATAATTTTGTGTACCACACATTATTCCAACTGAAAAAACAACTGTTGAATTCCACCAAGGGAGCCTTACCGCTTCCGAATACCACGAGCAATTTACCAAGAAACGGGACATTGCAAAGTCCGTGGGTATTTCCAAGATAAACGATGCAGCCCTGCTGCATACGGCCAACTATCTCCACCCAGTCACAGAAACGCTGACCTGGAGCCGATAACCAGAAGAAAGTCTCGGAATACGCTGAAGAACGGTACTAATAGTTACATCTTCTTAACAATTAGTTCAGCCGAAAACACAAGCTTAAACAGAACCTGAAGGGACGACTTTGCCAAAGGAACTGAATAATATCCCCACACGTTACATGAGGTATTACACCTTTTGGAAAACACACCAAGAGTAACCTCCCACGACAGTCCACTTCCCACGGAAGCTCCTTTGCTCAGACAGCACAAGCCGGGAGAGGACGGGGTGGTGGCAGAGGAAAAGGCCGCGGAAACGCGAGCTATGATAAAGAATACTGAAAGAGAAAGAATGCTTTTCCTGCCACGATAAGGACATCCAGCATCGCTGTCCTGACAAAGATAAGACAAAGATAAAGACAAAGACGACGATGAACAAGCAGTCGAGAAGTCGAAGCAGCGTAGCAAGTCAAGACACTCGAGCAAGAAAAGCCCTAGTAGCGTCAAAGGAGAACCTTAGCTACTATCAGCAAACTGAAGATAAAATGACGACAGCATTGACAACCCTGGAGGAAGAACAGGATGATGCCGACTCTGACATCACGCAGTCAGATGAGAGAAAGTCGAAAAAGGTTTCGTTACGTTCGACTACCGCTGTTCGCGGACGAACGAAGCGGAAGAAGAAACCACGACTAAGCAAGGCATAGTCGCCCACACAAAAGGATTGGACGACATAGATATGAGAGAGGTCCAGCTACTGGACAACCAGTCCACGTTGGATTTATTCTGTAATAAAGACATGGTTACCGACATCAGGAAAGCCGATCGTCCAATTACAGTGAAGAGTACCGGAGGCAAGCTGAAGGTCCAGCATACAGCCAAGTTAGCTGGCCACAAACAGAGAGTATGGTTCGATGAAAGAGGAATCACGAACATCTTATCTGTGAAGAATGTCCGCAAGAATTGCAACATCGTCTATGACTGTCCGAAAGGAACCTACACAGTCATTAGACCAGGCCTACCGGACGTAGTATACGAAATGAACAGTGAAGGATTACACGTTCATGACCCTAGGAAAAAGGGAAGGCACTTGTGAATACTGTCGCCGAAAATAAAGAAGGCTTCAGCAAACGACAAGTTAAAGCCGCATCAAGGGCGAAGCTGCTATATAAGCAACTCGTCTATCCATCGATTAAAGATTTTCGATGGGCGATTATGAGCAATCAAATCGCAAATTGCCCAGTGACCGTCAAGACATCGCACTCACAAGCTATATGGGGCAAGGATATTGATGCGTTGAAAGGCAAGACCACTCGTACGAAACCGAAACGCAGTGGCAGGCAATGCAATGAAAGTGCCGAGAGACTTTTTGCAATTACACAAGGATGTGTTCCTAACGATGGACATTTTCTTTGTGGCAGGTATTCCGTTCCTGTTAACGCAAGCCGTAAAATCGATTTTACAACATCTAGACACCTGCCCAACAGGAAGCTAGAGACCATCCTAGAGCAGTAAGGAGGTCTATCATTTTACAAGGCTCGTGGTTTTAGGATCACGACATTCATGTGGACAATGAGTTTGAGCCTCTGTCCAACACAATCATGCAATGCCGGTGGACCGGCTAGTGAACGTTGCCAGTGCTAACGAGCACGTACCCGAATCGAACGTAGAATCCGGGTAGTCAGGAAAGGACACGAGCTGTCCGGCATAGCCTACCGTTCTACACGCATGCCAAAAATATTAACCGTCAACTTGGTGTTACAAGTCGTCAAACAGTTGACGTACTTTCCAAGTAAGGCGGGGGTCAGCGAGACAATGAGCCCCGCATGATAATGATGGGAGAGTCCCTGGACTATAAAAAGACCTGAGCCTGCAGTTCGGAGACTACTGCCAGGTGCACGAAGAAGACTCGCCCGTAACAGCATGGTAGGACGCACAAAGGCGGCCATCTGTATGGGAACGAGCGGAAATAAGCAAGGAGGCTACAAATTTATGAGCCTCCGCTCCGGCAAGAAAATTACTCGGGATTCATGGGACAAGATCCAATGCCCGACACAGTGATAGCTAGAGTCATCTATTAGGAAAAGATCACCAAACTACTCGTTTTTACTGATCGAAAAATAGACCCATTGGTGATGTCGAGATCACAGGAGTGGAGGGGAAGAAAGCAATGACGACCCCCACTACCAATGATCCAAACGATGAGGACTGGACGCGGATGCTGAAACCATTGACGAAATGGAAGATGTCCCGACGATCCCCAGGACACGTCAACGACGACGCCGAATCGATAGTCAACGAACCAATGAAATCGTTGAACCGAAAATCGAAACGGAACCGGTTACACAACCTATCGTCGAAACGGTAGAGGACCGGAACCTACTACGGACCAACAGCCCCTGGAACAGATCCCAGGAGTGGTGTTGAAACCCAAGCGGCACCTAAGCAGACGCCAGGAGTGCGCAGGTCTAGTAGAGTGAGGACACAGCAAAGGAATCGTATATTCCCAGCTTTGATGGAAAGAAGTATGAGACGCCAAACGTCCATACAATGAACGTGTCTTGCACCAGATGCACACATGTTCTACACACAGTAGAAGAAGAACCTGATGTGGGAGCAGCCATCATGACACAGTTGTCATTGAAGGCTGGACTCAAGGAGTGGAAGGACAAAGCGCACGATGCAGCCTTTGCCGAGATGAAACAGTTACATCTCAGGGATACCTTCCGTCCGAAGAAAATGGAAGAACTCAGCGATATGGAACGCAAGGGTATCCTAGAGTCACACCTGTTCTAAAGTTGAAAAGGAACGGGAAGATCAAAGGCCGGGCGGTTGCAGGAGGCAACAACAGCGTGACTTCATCTCCAAGGAAGACGCAAGCTCGCCAACAGTGTCGACAGAAGCAGTGCTACTATCTGCATAATCGACGCTGAAGAGGAAAGGGATGTGGCAGTAATTGACATCCCAAACGCCTTCATCCAGACAAGAGTCGAGGATGAAAAAGACATGGTATCATTAGAGTAAGAGGAGTATAGTAGACATGCTGTGTGAAATAGCCCCAGATGTCTACAAACGTTCGTAACAACGGATAAGAAAGGCAACAAGCAGTTGCTATCTGCAATGCTTGAATGCCATCTAGGCACTATGGTAGCTAGCCTACTATACTTCCGTAAGTTCCGGAAGACGATGGTCCGGAACGGATTTAAGATTAATCCTACGACCCCTGTGTAGCCAACAGAATGTGCACGGCAAGCAACAAACAAGTCTGCTGGCATGTAGACGACTGTAGCTAGCCACAAGGACTCGAAGGTTACGACCAGCTGATCCAAGTGCTTCGTGATGAATCGAAAGCATATTCGAGGACGGCACTGGGAGATGACGGTGAGCCGAGGAAAGGTCCACACGTATCTTGGCATGACCATAGACTTCACGACGAAGGGTAATGCAACGTATCAATGTACAAGTACGTTGATGAATCCTGGAAGCCTTCGAGAGGCATCGCCAGAGGAAGGGGGCACGAAAACTAGAAGTAGTGCAGCCCGAAAGACCTATTCACAGTAGACGAATCCTGCAAGAAAGCTCCCAACGAGCAAGGCAGACACCTTTCACAGCCTGGTGGCTAAAGTGTTATTCGTACGAAGAGACCCGACCAGACACAGGTACGGCGATATCGTTCCTTACGACTAGGTCAAGGAACCAGATAGGCAGATTGGGTAAACTAGTCCACCCCATGCAGTACATTAGCGTACTAGAAAACTACCATTAGTTCTCAAAGCCGACGGAAGTGGCATATTGAAATGGTATGTTGATGGTTCCTTCGGAGTCCATCCAAACATTAGGGGTCAACCGGAGGTGTTTGACCATGGGCACCGGTACCCATTATCGACTTCGACGAAACAGAAGTTGAACACGAGAAGCTCAACTGAGAGGAACTCGTAGCAGTTGATGACCTGATGCCATCGATCCTTTGGACGAGGCAGTTCCTTCGGGAGCAAGGCTATGTAGTTAAAGAAACTATAGTCTATCAGGACAACAAGAGTGCCATTCCTTCTAGAGAAGAACGGCAAAGCTTCTAGTAGTAAAACGAACGAAGCACATCAACATTAGGTATTCTTTGTGAGCGACAGAGTCGCAAAGAGGAGATCAGTGTGGACTGGTGTCCAACTGATGATATGGTTGCGGACTTCTGGACGAAGCCGAACCAAGTCGACTGTTCAAACAGAACGTGGACAAGTTGATGGTGTTGTGGAACACTCAGAGCCAGGGCACTCATAGGGAGGGTCACGGCGGACAAGAAGGTCCGTTCAAAGAAGGAGCGTAAGCGCAGTAAAGTAAGTAAGCATGGTCGACGACTAGGACAAGCTCGACGACCACAGGAGTGTGTTGGGGATTCGCGATTAGGGATTCAACCTGTACCTCTGTACTAGAATTTGATGCCAGTAGAAAAAGCCAAGGAACCCACTTTTTCAGTAGTATCTCAATAGCAACAGTAAACTAGAAGAGAGCTTAGAGCAACTAACATTGCTGGCCTCTAACGGGGCGCTTTTCCCTGCTGCCTCTCCCAGCTCTTGGACGAGGCAACATCGGCGTGAGTACAAGGTGCTTGTCTTTCATCACCAAGCCTTGAACCTTCCAGAGAACCGCTCACATTGCTTTCTTTCCTAGTCTTGATGAGGAGAACCAAGAAAAGGTACAAGCAGCGCTTGACAGGCTCATGGAAGGCCGGACAACCTTGATGATCGCGTAAGTAGGACGCCCTAGATGCATCCGACTGCTACGCACCATAGAATCTTTCCTTTGCCTCTCTCATCCGTCATTACAGTCACAGGTTGAGTACCATCAAGAATGCTGACCAGATTGTTGCGTTCGACAAGGGCAAGGTCGTAGAAAGCGGTACTCACGATGAGCTGCTCCAAAAGGAAGGATCAATCTACGCAAAACTGTGGAACAAGCAAGCGGCTGGTCCGGAAGCTCTCGACGAGGAAGAAGACGAGGAAGAAGAGCACGAGATGGACGCTGCTGAAAAGGAAGACATTTGCTTGCATCCGGGCTTGTCAGTGTCAACGCGTCTCGCCATTATCAAGAACAGAATCGCAGATGCGTCCGTCTCCAGCAGTGCAACCCAAAAGGAGCTTTTGAAACTAGTGGGCGAGATGGAGAAGGAAGCCGAAAAGATTGAGAATTCCAAGGTACTCCGAGAACTTGGCATCAAGACCCAAGTGACCAAAGATTGGAAGGGCATGTTGACCGAACATACATCAGAGGAAAAGAATTCAAAGTTCAAGGGTGCAGCGCGCAAGATCATTTTTAAGAATGCTCATGCCAAACTTCGGGACTCGTTGAGTATGGAAGAGTAGCCCGAAGACTAATTAGCTGGAGCTTCACGACTCCTGTGGCGGGCGAACTGAGGAATATAAAGGAAGCAAGCCACATCAGCACAAGTAAAGTACTAGCTAACTAGTAGCAAGTAGGTTTTTGACGCGAAAGGCGCCTCCTTCTCACGCCCAGCTCTTGAATTATTGCTACCGTACCAGTGCTTCCCGACACTTCACTGCACTTTGCCATCTACAACCCTACATCTCCCTCCTCGGCTTTCACGGCTGCTTCCTCTTTGGTTTTGAGACGGGGCAACAAGTCATGATCAAAGTTATCCACCAAGGCGTGACAAGCACGAGCATTCACCACGTTAAAGTGATGTGTCAGCTCCTCTGGTTTCTTGGCTTGTTGGGCCAACCCCCGTGCCATGTGATCGTACACGACGAGAATCAAGAACTGATTCAACAGACAGGATCGATAGAGTTGCCGACAATCGTCCAAGGAAATTGTTTCGGCGGCAAGTGCATTGTGGTAGGCTTGTAGCATTTCTTCTTCCTTGGCCTTGCGCACGGGTATATCGAGACTGACAATGGCAAAAAAGGCCAAATCAACGAGTGGATGGCCTCGTCCACAGGCCGCCCAGTCGAAGAGCCACACCGTGTTGTCCTTATCGTCAAACAACATGTTGGCGACATGAAAGTCTCCATGAATCAGTGTTTGCAGGGGATGATTGTAGATGTCGTCGTGAATCAGTGACAAACGTCGCGTGCTCAAGTCGCGGCAAATCTCCGAGACACGGTCCACCACGGCCTTGTCATTGATTGTTGGGGCGATGCTTTGCAAAAACTCCTGCCACATGTCTGGGAATTGCGTCTCTTTCATCATTCCCGTGGCAGAACTGCCAATCCCTGCAGGACACGCCAATTGGTTGTCTTGGTAATCCAAAAACTGAGCATGCATTTGACCCAATCGAGTGACCACGGGGACCACTCGGTCCGAGGGACATGCCTCTACGACCGTGTACGAATGGTCGGCGGCAACGTACTCGACCATAATCATGGAATTGGAGGTGTGAATTGGGCGTGGCACTTGGAACGAAGTGATTTTGGGTCGGACGTGTCGATAGAAATGCGATTCGACTTTGAACATGTGCTGTAAAGGAAATTGGGGTTTGAGGAATTTGGCCACAAACTTTTGGATCGTTTGCTTCTGCTGATTGACGGCGTGGACGTCGTCGTGGACGTCGTCGTGGACGTCGTCGTGGACGTCGATAAAGACAACATGAGACAAAACTCCCACTTCGGCATCCTTGGCTTGGAACGACTTCACTGAGAGGGCGTCCTCTTCTCCGTATTCTTTCTCCAGGGCCTGTGCCAGGAACTCCTTGGTCAAGTCTTCTGGTTTCTGTGGAGTGCTCATGGTGTGTAATGGTCTTTGGCTGCTTTCCAAAAAGTATGATCGATTTGGTTTTGTGGGAAGAGAGGAAAACAGATTCAAGCAAACAGAAGTGGTAGGTAGGCAATCAACTAGTATCCGAGCGGTGAGGCATCTGCGGGATGGCCTTGTAAGCTTGCCAAGTATGCCGATGCCCATCTCTCTTGTTTGTTTGAGAGGCTGTGTTCGTTGTCGAGATCTGTCTTTCTCACGTTTGAAGCCTGCAGAAGTGTTTGTAACCAGCGCGTGTCGCAGGAGTGTTGTGCCATGCAGGCTCACTCAAGTCTGTGCACGTTTGTATCTTTCAGTCAAGTAGATGCAAGTCTGAGAGAGGTAGCTTGTAGAGATAAACAAACAAAGTAGACTCACAATATCAGAGCGACAGGATTCAACAACACGCTAATATGTCGCAGGAGTTGCCCCAATCAAACACTTAGTCAATTCACGGATAGCATTGCCCACATCAGGTCTGGTCTTCAAGAGATACAGCAACATGCCTACTCCACTTCGGTACCTTGTTTGCTGTTCTTCAGGGAGCATCTCTGACTCATCTTTGGGACGCACCAAACCTTGACCAGGAGTGCCAGCAGTAGCATATACTTGAAGTTTAGCTACTTCTTCACCAAAGACCTTTGCAATCTTCTTCACCATGTGTGGTTGTCCAACCCAGGCTTTGCTCCTATCATGGTTGAAAGCCACCTCACAGCTCAAGTAGTCTGTCAGAGACTCCTTGGTATGACTGAGCCCATGCTCATTCAACTGTTCCAGCAACTGATCAATTGCAGCCTTGTGTCCAGCACATGCATTGTCATCCACATAGCTGACCAGAATCACAATCCCAAGATCATTCTTCCTATAGAACAAGCAAGGATCAGAGGGACACTGCATAAAGCCAATCTTCTTCAGAATCTCCTTGAACTTGACTCCATACATTCGTGCACTTTGTACTAATCCATAAATGGTCTTCAACAATAAAACACATTCATCTTCCTCTGCTTCAACTCCTTCAGGGACTTCCATGTAGATGGTCTCATTCAGATCACCATGTAGAAATGCAACATCAACATCAAACACAACACTGTCTAGTTGCCAGATCAACAAACAAACCAACCAGATACGAAAAGTCACATCATTCACCACAGGAGAGTAAACTTGCTGAAAATCCAGGCCACCGACTTGACTGTACCCACAGGCCACTAGTCGTGCTCGAAATCGCCCCGACCTTTTAACTTCCATGACCCATTTGTGTTTCACACAGCGACGACCTGTTGGAATAGTGGAACGCTTGACTTTCTTCCATACCTTCATCTGATCCATTCGCTTCAGCTCTAGCTCAATTGCATCTCTCCACCTCTTGCGTTGGAATGGACTAGGATGGTTCCATGCAGCATCAAATGTTTGGGGGTTCTCAAATGCATCCTTGTACTGCTCTGGCTTCAACTCTTCCATCTGCTCCTCAGTTAAAGTGGAAGCAGCAAAAGCAAAGTCAGGGCACAAGGAGAAATCCTCACCAAATCTATCAATCATAGTCAGCATAGCCAATGTTGCTTGCTCATCAGCTGACTCTTCCCTTCCTGATTGATGATCTGCACCATCATCCACCCTTCCAGCGTGTTGCTGCTGGTGTTGACGTGTAGCTTGTCTGGTTGAACGTAGGTTGGAAATAGAGGATGGATCCAAGGTAGTATCCCAAGTAACTAGCTTCTTCATTTCCCTAGCAAGCTTGGGGTCAACTGGGGGCTGGGCTGCAGGTTCTGCTGCTGGCTGTTGGACTGGTTGCTGTGCCGGTTGCTTGGGTTCTGGCTCGTCTTCTTCAGCCTCTACCTTGCCATTGACCGGGACAGTAACTGCAATGTCTTCAGTACGAGGTGGGACAAGACCCTTCCACTCTCCATACACTTGGTTCAGCCAACGGACATCTCTCGTAATCACCACCTTCCTGGTCCGGAGATTCAAGAAACGATGCACATCCTTGGCATGGTTAGCAGCACGACCCACATACATCATCACAGTACCCCTGTTAGCCAGCTTGCTCTGCATCTTGGAAGCATTCTTGACCACAGCCATCTCTCCAAACTGATGCAAGTGGGGGATACCCTTCCATTCCTCCTTGTAGAACTGGGTGTAGGATGGACCAAGCTCAGCCTTTCTTCTGGGAACCAACATGTCTTCAACTTCTGTTGCAAACTTTGCAGCTTCGGCCCACACTCCATGTCGAGTTGCCTTATCCAGCTTGGCAGCATTCAACATACCACGGACTCGACTCCACAGGGTAGCAAACTTGCGTTCTGGCTTGCCATTGTACTGCGGGGAATCACTTGGTGTGTACTCAAACTGAATGTTCAATCCTTCCTCAACACAGAGTTTCTCCAAAGCTTGGTTCTCTCCAGCATTGTCACACCGAAGATATTTGACATCCATACCTAGACCCTTCAAAGTCTTGATTAGGGTGACCAACTTGCTCCCAAGATCTGACTTCTTCTTGAGCAGCACCGTCCACACCTTGTCTGTACAGTCATCCACCACAATGCCCCAGTACTTGTTGCCTCCATAGCTCTTAGCACTGACAGAGGAGATGTCAAACATCAGACGTTCTCCAGGAACTGTACTCTTGGTGTTGGTAGTCTTGGCCACATCCTTCTGCCTTGCATTGGCAATGCGACAGGCATCACAAGCAGTGAACTTTCCAATCAGCTTCCACTTGTAGAACTTGGCAGTTTCTCGAATGGTTTCCTCAGTAGCATGACCTAGAATCCGATGAAGCTTGTTGATGTCCACAGTCTTTCCTTCCTCCAAAGAGACACCAGCTATCTCTGCCTTAGGTACAGCATGGACAGCTCCTAGCAAACCTTTGGAAGTCTTGAAGATGCGATCAAACTTGATGGTAACCCTTTCCTTGGTCAAAGTCATCATTGTCGCAGGAGTGTTGTGCCATGCAGGCTCACTCAAGTCTGTGCACGTTTGTATCTTTCAGTCAAGTAGATGCAAGTCTGAGAGAGGTAGCTTGTAGAGATAAACAAACAAAATAGACTCACAATATCAGAGCGACAGGATTCAACAACACGCTAATTAGCGTTAGCTAACGCTGAACCTGAGTAGCTCTGTGGTAGATCGATCGATCATAATAACAACAGCATCAGCATCGGTTGCCGTAAACCGCTTTGGCTTTGTGGTAACGGCGTCATTGTGAAGCCTTCTTGTTGAGGGTAGGTGAGGTGCCGTGGGAACCTTCTTCCAGGAAAAGATACAGCTGGGAAGCTGACGCCGCAAGATCTTTCGGAAGTGTGACTGAGTAAGCCTGCAAGCTGTCTGCGTGGTAGTGGCTCGAGAGGAGTTCTGTCTATTACGGGAAGCTGTGTGGCTCGAGTGGATCTGAGAATCTTTGTGGTTGTGTGACGTGCGAAGCGTGAGTTCAGTGGGATACTGACTACTAACAACAACAACCATGTCGGATGATGAGGATGAAAAGACTACCTCATTGGGTACCCTCTCCAGGTTCAATGGAGAAGATGATGAGTGGGATGTGTGGAGCACCCAGTTCCTGTCAGTGTTGGGCACCAAGAAGCTAACCAAGGTGTTGCATTATACTGACCCGATCCCAAAGGATGCTGATGACTTGAAGATTTTGACTGGGGATAGTGATCCCGTGAAGGCTGATAAGAAGATGAAACAGAAGATGAGGACTGCCAATGCTGAGGCTTTCTCTGTTTTGATCCGCGCCTTTGATACAAGCAAGACCAAGGGGAAGTTGGCTTTCTACTTGGTGAAGACAACAATGGATGAATCCTCTGGGTACAAGTATGGCCATTTCCAGAGTGCTTGGGAGAAGCTGTTGGATAAGTATGAGTCAAAGGATATCCCAGACTTGACGGCTGAGCAAACCAAGTACTATGATAGGAAGATGGCACTGGATGAAGACCCAGAAGATTTTATTCTGGAGATGGAGATCAAGAGGGCAAAGTTGACCCTTTTGGGTGATACCTCCATTGCTGATGATACCAAGTTCAAGCGTGATCTCTTGAGCAAGCTTCCAAACAGTCCCAAGGAAGGTGTGGTTGGACCATACTATCATCTGAAGGTTGATTATGAAAAGCAGTTGAAAGTTGCTCCGGCTGCCCTTAAGGTGGATGAGATGCGCAAGGAAATGAAGCGCTTGTTCCTGCAGCTGTACCCTGATAAAGCAGTTGCTAAGGGATCATCTAGCGGTGGTGAGACTGGCCTTACTGCAAGCAATGGTGGTGGCAAGCAATTCAAGAAGAAGTGTTTTAAATGTGGAGAGTGGGGCCATCCGGCTAAGCTCTGTCCCAACAAGAAGAAGAAATTTGGTGGTTCCAATGGTGGTGGTGGTGGTGGTGGTGGTGGTGGTGGCAGCCATAGCACTGGTGGCACTTCCAAGCGCTTTCAAGGCAAATGTCACCATTGTGGCAAGATTGGCCATCGGAAGAGCGAATGTTATCAATTGCATGGCAAACCCGACTCTGGCAATGCCGCCTCTACATATGATGTTGTGCTGAACACTATGGATTTGTCCCATTGCTATCTTTGCAATGATAGCAACAGTGAGAGTGACCGCTGTGATAGTTATGTGTTGGCATCTGATGCTGAGGAGTCTGTGGATTCAGAGGACAGTGGGATCCTTGTTGATTTGGATTTGGATGATGCTATGTTCCACAACTTTGAGCAGTTTGGTGCAGAGGACGATGATTCCCGAATCATTTCTGTGGCTGGCTCCCCTCCAGGGCAGGTTCCTGCTAAGGAGGATGACAATTCACTTGTGGACTGCACCTTCACAGCCATGGATGTAATGGATGAACTCCTGGACTCCAAGGCTCTCCCTGTGACCACCTTCACTGAGCTTGATGCCCATGGCGATGCTGTCCAATCTGCAGTGGTGGGAGATGCTTTGAGCCTGACTGGCAATGTGTCTGCTGATAGTGGAGTTTCCTCCATTAAGTGGGAAAGGCCATGTGACTGTGAAGATGAGTGGAAGTTGATCCCAGAGTGTCCAAGCAAAGTGAAGTTCATCACTACCACTGAGACAGTGGAAACAAAACCAACAGATGATAATCCATTTCGCATGCTCTTGACTGGTGATGAAGAGTCAACAATTGAAGAAGAGGAATGTGTTGAGCCAACTGTGGAGTGGGAAACTCTTGGAGATGTGGCTATTGGAGACACTGCTGGTACTGTGTTGTGTCAATTTGACTTGGATGATGATGATGCATCATTTGTGACTGCCAGTGATGAAGAATCTTTCTACACAACAAGTGATGATGAAGAGAGTGAGGATGACTGTCCAGACTTGATGCCCAGAGATAACAGTTCCTCTGAAGGCTCTCTTCCTGGACTTTTAGCGAGACAACCATCTGACTCTTCAGTGGAGGAGTCTGTCCCATCATTGGTACCTCGTCCTGCAAGGTCTTACTATGATGACTCATCTGAGTCTAGTGATGATGGCAGCTATTTTGAGGATGTCTTCACTGAAGAAACCATTGATGAGGACACAGCTGTGGCTGAGATTGAAGAAGGAATCTATGATTCAGCTTTGGCGATGATGGCAGGCAACTATGAGATGAATGAGCACACCTGGCTTGGAGACAGTGGAGCTTCAACACACATGGGTGGTACAGATGCTGGAATGACCAATGTTCAGGAGGTGAAGCAGCCCATCAAGATAGGAGATGGCAAGTATATGACTGCAACCAAAATTGGGAATTTGCCTGTGGTGTTTCAACAGCAAGATGGCTCCACCACTGAAGGGGTTCTGGAAGACTACCAGTATGTCCCAGAACTATACACCAATCTTTTTAGCATCATGAAGGCCATTGAAAAGGGCTGGAAACTGCGCAATGATGGAGTTATGATGTGTTAGAAGGGTAAAATTCACACTTGGTAGCTGACATGGTCTGAGGGTTCGACTCCCGAGCATGTTACTTTTCAACATGGTAACATTATCCGGATGACCCTGGAGACGTCATGTGCAGCTGCTGCTGGGTCAGCAGCCTCAGCTTCCGACCTTTTTCGTCAACATATCGATCTTCAGGCATCAGCCTTTCAAACACTCCCATTGCCTCCTTTCAGTCTTAATTCTTCACCGTCTATGAATGGTCAATATCACACCATCTCTGGGCTTAGCTCTTAGCGGTGCTCCTCGCAGTGCAGCACTGGTGACTGCCCTCAAGTAGCTCGCCCAGCGCGCCCCGCCTTCTTAGCCGTCCTGCCGCTTGGGCTTGCCCTCTCATCTGGAACACCTACATTCTTTTGCTTTACGTCTCCGACACTAAAGTGGTCACTCCACCTCTAAAAATTTCTTTCATTGGGCCCCACTTATTTCCGTAACGCCATGGTCATAGTCACCATTATTCCTCCACGCGTCTGTCGTCGCTCCTTGGCGTTCCTTCCGCCTTCCTGCTTCCGCTCATGCGGAGAGTTATCTGGCTCCTCCAGGAGACCTCCATCCAATCCCTGCTCGAGCTACATTTCTCCTCAGGAATCATCAACCTTCCTCCGCTTTCGCCCAATCAGCGTACAAACCTCGATTTTGGTTCTACCATGCGGATCCCAGCGAATCTCTGGCCTCCGGACAATTCTCAAATATGTTCGAAAGCTGCCGGCCCCTCGCAACGCATTCAGATTTTCAAGATGAACCGCAAGCATGGTTGATTTGTTCTCTCACAGACCTGAGCCTCCGTCCGCAGCCAACTGTCGGGTACGGTCCTTCCGGGGCGCTACCCATTCTTGTGGCGACTCGGCGCAAGTGCTCGAGAGGCGTTGAACAGCTTTCCACAACTCACACCTGGGCCATCCCAGCGGCTCGCGTTTGATGCCATCCGCTTCCTCGGTCGACAAACAATTCCACCGATCCACCCGCTTTCCTGGCTTTCTCCCAACTTCACTCCCAGTCCACAGCTCTCACAACCGAAGCTAAATCGGAAGCCGTCCAATATTTCTTTTCCCACAAACTCATGGCGACCCCCGCCGCCCCTACTCGAGATGTTGTTCAAATAGCAAGTTTCTTCACAGCCACATTACTTCCGCGACGCCTCGCTTCTCTCGACGCCTGTTGCTCCCGCACATAACATGACCAGTGCTTTTCAGTGCATATCGCTAGATCCTCCACACCTCGTTCCAGGACGCTTTCCCTCAGCGCTGGGACTTTGCAGGTTTTCTTGCGCGAATAGAATCAGACGCCGGCTTCGCTCGACGGTGTTCCCCCGGTGTTAGAAACGAGCTGCAAGACATCCACCCAGTCAAAGGCCTCTCAACGTGGCTTAAACGCAAGCCGGCGAAGGCGCTCGACACGCCGAACTCAGGGACATCTGCCGTGGAAACCCCCTTTTCTGTGTGACTCGCTCAATATCACTCAAGCCATCCAGAACATGTCATTCCGCCCAGCCTCCATGATAGACAACAATGATGACCTCACCGACGGATCCCTTTCCGTATCTTCTCTTCGTCTTCACAACTTACAGCGACCAGCTTTCCCCGTTCCTGCGAAAGGGTCCAGCCAACGTCTCGCCTGAGCATAGCTATAACATGATTCTTTCTCTTCTCACTTATTCCCCATGGACTTGGTCTACTCACACGCAGCCATCTCTCCTCGCCGACCGTCCCAGGTCGGGTCCGGTCACGCATGCCCCTTTTTTCGCTCTTCTCATCCCTGGGCCGCTGGACAGCTCATTTATTGTTTTCGCCGCATTTTCAAGATCGATCCTCTTCATACAAAATATCAGGCCTTGCCCTCTGGGCGACCAACTCTGTTCACGGAGCTATGACCCGCCTGCCGAGCACACAAGCGCCTTTGCTGCTCCCCTAGACGCGCTGCGTTGAGATTCCTTGTCACCTGGCACAACCCCAATTGCACCCGAACGACATTCCCTCCGCGGATGCCGCACTTGAAAGCCGATTAAATTCCTCCCTAGACGCCCTCTTCACAGCGAGTATACTCTCGCAGCTCGCTGTGTCCTAGGAATTGAGTTCGTACGATCCGCTTTTCTATGATGGCGTCACATCACAGATGGACGACACAGGACCGCCTGGCAAGAACATCGCCGTTTCCCTGCTAAGCCACAACAAGGGTCTACACCTCGGTATATCCGTGGTGCGCTATTCGAGCGAGGACGCCTCAAGATACTCGCAGAACGTTTCCGTGCAGTACCACAGGGTTGACTCACCGTAACTCGCGCGAAGCGGTGTAATCTTGTCATCATATAACACGCTACAAGCTAGTTTTACTGATCGCATCAATCAAGCTCACAACACAGATTAAGAATTACTAAGAAGCGAACTTTGCATTTTACCTTGCACTCGTCTTGAATAGTTGCAGTTGATCTCGTCGGGCGGTCGCTACCTCTACAAGATCCTCTATTCAAGTAGTATTTCCCACGTTAGCAGATTAACAGTAGCAGTTACGCACTGCCAACATTCATCACGATGGCTCGATGAACGAGCAAAGTCAAGCTATGTCCCTGAAGTTGCACCCCTATGCGTCGCGCACTGATCGCTCCACGCCCCCAGCACCAGGTACACTGCATCTCACTCCATGGCGCATCCGCTCTCCCTGTCACGTGCTCTGAACAATAGGACATCGGGCAGGATGGATGGATTTCCTACTTCTCACCAAAGTTGAAGTTATGGATCTCCAATCTTCCAACGACACCAACGTCAATGCAAGACCAGTACCTCTCACAGAAGAAACTACTGTTCGCGGCGATACAGATGTTTCACCATTGGTCGTCCAAGAGAGGCACCCATTCGCGTCGTAACACTGACGGCCGAGCACTCGACGCTTTCAGGTTGGACTCTTCCAGCCACACTGGCGATCATTTCCCATGGCAACAAATGAGATGCAGCGATTCCACGATGACCGATGGGGAAGTGCAATCGCACTTTGGGACACGAACATAAGCCCGTCCGCTCAGATTCAGAGAGTTTCGCGAGTAATCAGTCTTCATCAAAATGGATGAAGAACTTTCCTCACACAGCTCAAGTCTCAAGGCCTCTCTCCACCTCATTGATTTGACTTCACGGTCATCCAACGTCGAACTAGGACGAAAATCGAGAATGGACTTACAAGACCTATCGAATACATCTTCCAAGAAGCACCAGGCAAGATCTGTCGTCCTTGCCAACGAAACCAGCAGGACACATCGAGCGATCTGGAAAGCAAATTGACGAATATTACTCAAAGTCCATCGGTCGCAACCCTGCTCTCGGATAAGATTTCGTGTTATCTCACCTACCGCCGATATCGCAGAGGTGTAATGGAGAGAGTCTCAAGCTGGTTTCATCCCCACTTCCCGAACAATTTCGGCAGTACAATGAGTTCAGCGATCGAGCCATACATGAACAACAGGTGGCACGTTTCTTGGAACGCTCAATCCCCAAGGCACCAATACTCGCTCCCGTACGACGTCTCGCAATGCATGACTATGAAAGCTGCAGGCGCACACCTCCCAGTATACTCTCGAGCAATACCGAGCGGCCCTTCTCGAGCAGGCACAACTCCCATGACAATCAAATCTTGCGACGTCCAACGCTCTCGAAGCAACGCCCGTCTTCGCACCTACCAACACGAATTCTTTCGACGATGGTACAGCGACAAACCTGTGGCGACCTATGAGGCATTCAGTACCATGATATGGATACACCGGGTGGAAGTACTATTGCAAGCTCATCAGACAGACACTCGTGGTCCACGCAAAGGTCATGTTGAACGCAACACATGGCGGTCGTTGGGGTGTCCCAAGTTGGATCAAGCAGGCATGGATAATATCTCCAGAGCAGCGGAAGAAAAGACATTCCTTGGACTACAAACGGCTGACCTAGCTTTCGACGTAGTCACCACATCTCTGGCAATCACGCCCGTCCGCTCAAGTCACTCTCTCGACCTTCTCGACATGGGCGCACCACGCCACGAGCAGGCAACCTAGAAGTGTCTCTGCACCAAACCAAGTACCAACAAGACGGACACCGACCTATTGCACTCGCGTGCAACAAACGCATTCAACGCCAACGCTCCTTCGCCGGTGATATCACGTCCGTCCTATCAACAGTCGACCAATAGCTCTACACGCGAGGTACGAGTTCACGAGGTTGATCGCTCTCTCCACGAGTCCTACTCCCACGAATGTTGTTCAGCGAGCCAGAGATTGACCTGATTGGCAACCATTCGTATATTCTCTCTATGAATCCGATGACAGCAACAACACAAAACTCTCATGGCAATACGACGGCACCAGTGGACCTCCCTCGACGTACCCAACGAAGCGGATACTCCAATCCCCGCACTCGATGATGGAGAGGCAATCCTTCCATCGATGATCAGAGCTTCTCACAGTTTGCTTACGGTACCTCCCAATACGAGGCTATTATACGAATACCAAACCATAAATCATGAGGATCATGAAGGGTACTACACCTTCGAACCGCAAGTTCTGTGCGATAACCCTTCGACCTCTGGACACGTCGCGCATCTCCTCACTACATGGAAGCACAGCTAGAACTACGCCTGTTGAAAGCATACATGCTCGGGAGTCGAACCCTCAGACCATGTAGCTACCAAGTGTTGAATTTGTACCCTTCTAACACCTCCCAGAATTCTCCGCTGGAGCGGCTGTTATCTATGCACTCATACCATGGAGCTACACTTCACTAGTGGACCTCCCATGTTCTCTTATCTGTCTCATCAGAGCTGGACCACACTCTGCCTGTTGACCACTCATCACACTCCT